>PVJC01001142.1:0-77458 GCA_004026665.1 Murina feae | reverse complement strand
ATAAATAGCTTCTTTTAAAAACAATAAAAGTGCTCTACATGAATGGTATGGATATTCAATGCTGTAGCAGGGGTGGGGAACCTTTTTTCTGCCAAGGGCCACTTAGATATTTATAACTATCACTCTTATATGGCATAACTGTAAGATTACTACAATATCACAGCCTAAACATAAGTGAATTTGCAAATAAAAGCAGGACAATTTGTAATACATCAAGAAAGATGCTGAAATTTGTTATCTCTCTTACTGAACCTTAAGTTGAGAAATTTAGCAACAATCATATTTTCTTTGCTTATTGATAGCATCACCCATTATTCAACATTTATTGAGCACTCACTATGTAACAGACAGGGTTATAGACACAGAGAATACAATGATAAATGAAAAATAGGTGTTTCTTAAAAGCTAGTGCTCCAGCGTTTTTGGCAGGGTGTTGCAGTAAGAACACGTGAGGCATACACAAGCGAACCTCATTCTTTCTGGTTTACATTAAAAAAACACACATATGGCTGCCTTTCCAAATTTTAAACATTTGGATCTGAGGATAAAAAGAGATAACACTTCTCTTTGTTTGCTGTGTTTGTGCAGCTGTTGCCATCACCTTGCCAGTTTCTATTTGTCCAGGAGGGAACTGTTGGTATCTTCAATGCCAGCCAGTGGCAGTCTGTTATTAAGAGAGATGAAAACAAAATTACCTCTCCCTTTTCCTGTTGTTATAGTGACAGCTGTACCAAGCATTTCACCCACCACCTATTAGGTGCTATGTGTTGCCTGAAGTCCAGATTTAGTCCTTAGGGTGGAATATTGCATATCAAACACATGCACCATTCATCAGTGAACTTTCAGTATTTACAAGAAAGGTGATCTTTCTTATTCTCATATTCAAAGAAACAGCTTTCAAACTCAGCAACATCAATCATCCAAGTATCAGATTTTAATTCCAATTTAAATGTGAAAGCCTGTAAGATCCAGATTCATGAATGTGTTATAAATAGTTTTGGCTATTGAAAACCTAAAGACACAAGCAAGGACTTTCCAATTTCATAGGCTGTTTTCTTCACAAGTTTTCTGTGTGTGTTTACCACCTGCAAAAATGTAGCTAAAATTGTAAAAAAGAGAAAAAAAAGAATTCCCCGTGCATTATGACAGGTACCGGTAGCAGAAAAAGCATGCGTTTACAGCAGTTGGATCAATAACTGTTAGAGACTGAACATTTATGAACAGAAATATTGAAGAGGACTGTTTGCTAGTTATCCCTTGAAAAGTATTTCTCATCTTACTAGTAAAATACCAATGGCTATACAGACAAACAGCTTGCTATAATTCTAATGCCATAGTAATCTAAGAATCTAATGTCAAAATGTGGAGAAATGTATATGAAATATAAGCAACTTGGTACTAGATTTAGGAAAACAAATTTTACTTTCTAAGTTTGTAGTCCTGCTTATTAAAAACAAAGGCAAAATACGTTGTCCATTTTCCATTGCATAACATTTCTATGTCCAAGTCTTTGTCCAAATCCTCAGTGTATCTTTCTCTACATACCTCTGAAGTTTATAATGATTTTTAGACAGCATCTTCTATAAATCTATGGGTAGAAATCAGGACTAAAGGAAGTACATTGCATCTGAGTAACACAATCCTAATTAATAAAGTGGTTAAGATGGGACATAAATATATTAAGAACCTTAATATTCACTATTAAGAATTATTTTTGCTGTTCCCCATCAATTAAGTATCAAACAAGGTAGGCACGATAAGAGATCTCATTTTAGTTCAACAGAGCTACCCTAGATGAATGTATGCTAGACATGAGAACTGGAATAAGTCTTGTAAACATCAACCTGCCCTTTAGTTGGTAACTAAGAAGGAGATGTGATCTGTATAGTAAGTGAAATGAAAAATGAATGCACACTAACTGCTGGCAGATATCAAGTGTGGAGATAATCTCTTCAAAAAAAGAATAGGAAAGGATTATGAAAAAAATACTATGGACAATTCTATTCCAACAAAATGGACAACCTAGGTGAAATGGACATATTCTTAGAAAAAGACAAGCTCCCAAAACTCAATCAGAAAGAATAAAAAAACCTGAATAGGCTGATAACTACCAAAGAAATTGAAGCCGTGATAAAAAAATCTTCCACCAAACAAAAGCTGTGGTCCAGACAACTTTACAGGGGAGTTGTACCAAGCATTCAAAGAACTAAAACCTATCCTCCTCAGACTATTACACAAAATTCAAGAGGAAACAGCACTTCCAAGCTCTTTGTATGAAGCCAGCATTACCATAATTCCAAAATCAGATAAAGACACTACAAAAAAAAAAAAAAAAAGAACTACAAGCCAATATCCTTGATGAACATAGATGCTAAGATCGTCAATAAAACTCTAGCAAATTGGATTCAGCGTTATATTAGAAAGATTATACACCATGACGAAGTGGGATTTATTCCAGGGATGCAAGGATGGTTCAATATCTGCAAATCAATAAATATGATACCTCACATAAATGAATTGAAAGACAAAAATCACATAATCATATCAATTGATGCAGAAAAAGCATTTGACAAAATCCAACATCTTTTCTTGATAAAAACCCTCAGCAAAGTGGGAATAGAGGGATAATACCTCAACATAATAAAATCCTTATATGACAAACCTACAGCCAATATCATACTCAATGGGCAAAAACTAATTTCCCCTGAGAACAGGAACATGACAGGGATGCCCACTTTCACTACTACTGTTCTATATAGTACTGGAAGTGCTAGCCATAGTGATCAGACAAGAAGAAAAAATAAAAGGCATCCAAATTGGAAAAGAAAAACTAAAACTGTCCTAATTCGCAGATGACATGATACTATAATACAAAACCCCAAAGACTCCATAAAAAAACTACTAACCCTAATAAATGAATTTGGCAAATGTAGCAGGATACAAGATTAACACCCAGAAATCTATGGCCTTTTTATACACCATAATGAACTCACAGAAAGAGAAATGGAAAAAAAAAACCAATCTCATTTAACATTGCACCAAAAAATTAAGATACCTAGGAATAAACTTAACTAAGGACATAAAAGACCTGTACTCTGAAAACTACAGGACATTGAAAAATAGATAAAAGGAGACATAAACAAATGCAAGAACATACCATGTTCATGGATTGGTAGAATCAACATCATTAAAATATCCATAATATTCAAAGCAATCTACAAATTCAATGCAAAAATTCATCTGGAATAAAAAAAAAAGACCCTGAATAACCACAGCAATCCTGAGAAAGAACTAAGTTGGAGGGATCACAATACCAGATATCAAGCTATATTACCAAGCCACGGTTTTCAAACTGCCTGGTACTGGCACAAGAACAGACATATAGACCAATGGAACAGAACAGAGAACCCAGAAATCAACCCAAGCCATTATGCTCAGTTAATATTTGACAAAAAGGGCAAGAGCATACAATGGAGTCAAGATAGGCTCTTCAATAAATGGTGCTGGGAAATTTGGTTAGATACACGCAAAAAAATGAAAGTAGGTAACCAATTAAACCATACACAAAAACAAACTCAAAATTGCCAAAGAACTTAAATGTAAGATGGGAAACAATAAAAATCCTTCAACACTCCATAGGCAGCAAAATAGCAGACATATGTCGTAGCAATATCTTTACTGAAACAGCTCCTAGGGCAGTGGAGACAAAAGAGAAAATAAACAAATGGGACTACATAAAAATAAAAAGGTTCTGCACAGCAAAAGAAATCATGAACAAAACAATAAGAAAGCCCACTGCATGGGAGAACATATTTGCCAATGATATTTCAGGTAAGGGTTTAATCTCCAAAATTTACAGAGAACTCATACAACTTAACAAAAAGAAGATAAACAATCCAATCAAAAAATGGGCAAAGGACCTAAATACACATTTTTTGAAAGAAGACATACAGAAGGCTGAGAGACCTATGAAAATATGTTCAAAGTCACTAATCATCCGAGAGATGCAAATCAAAACAATGAGGTATCATCTCACCCCTGTCAGACTGGCTATCATCAACAAATCAACAAAGGACAAGTACTGACAAGGATGTGGAGAAAAAAAACCCTAGTGCACTGCTGCTGGGAATGTAGATTCGTGCAGCCACTGTGGAAGACAGTATGGAGTTTCCTCAAGAAGTTAAAAATAGAGCTCCCATTTGACCCAGTCATTCACTTCTAGGACTATAGCCCAAGAAACCAGAAACACCAATCAGAAAGGATATATGCACCCCTATTTCATAGCATCACAAGTTACAATAGCTAAAATTTGGAAACAACCTAAGTGCCCATCAGCAAATGAGTGGATTAAAAAACTGTGGTACATCGACACAATGGAATACTATAAAAAAGAAGGAACTTTTACCATTTGCAATAGCATGGATGGTACTGGAGAGCATTATGCTAAGCAAAATAAGCCAGTTGGAGAAAGATAAATATCACTTGATCTCACTTATATGTGGAATATAATGATCAACATAATTTGATGAACAAGAATAGATCCAGAGACAAATACCAAGGGAAGGGGGAGGTTATAGAGCAACCAGAGGACTTATATGCATTCGTATTAACGTAACCAACAGACACAGACACAGGGGCATTGGGGGCTTGCCCTGGGTGGGACTGGCTTGTGGGGGGGGGGAGGGAGAAGCATGGGGTCCATCGGGGAAAATGGAGACATACATAAAACTTTAGACAATAAATTAAAAATAAAATCAATAGAGAACAGAAAAAATTCATATGGAATTAACAGGAAGATAAATATCAAAGGAAAGATAAAATGAATCTGAAGAGGAAAGAAAATAATTACTGTAAAAACCAAGAAATATTTTTTAAAATAAAATGATTCAACAATCATAATAGATACCAAAACATACCATTTATGAAAACAGGGGAAAAAAGTGATGAGGAGTGAACTGACACAATTAAAGTTGCTGATTGAGAGGAAGGGCAATAAAATGAAAATGAAAAGAGAAAATAAAAGATAAGGAGAAGAAGAGAGAGTTATCTAAGAATACAAAGAAAAATAAACATGGAAAATGAAGCAATTATTAAAGACATAATGAAGTAAACTTCTTTTTTTTTTATTTTATTTCATTGCTTAAAGTATTACAACAAGTGATAGATAAGTATTACAACAGATGATAGATAGATCTCCACTTCTTAAGTTGTAAACAGAGCTGAATGTGTAGATCATATTTGGCTCATAATATCGTATGGATAATAATGAATAAATATTTATAATTTGGCAAGCCAGTTTTTAATAACAATGATGATGAAAATGTAAGTATTTCTTTTTAAAATTGAAAAAAAAAATCCAGTTGACCTCAGTCTTCTCTCCTGTGCACTAAATGCTAAATTATAATGAGCAATGCCCCAGTGGGCAAAGAATTATAACTTAAGAAATCTAAATCAGAGAAGTTGATATTCTCATCTGAATATAAGACAAACATACTTCAGTTGTGAAAAACTCAGAAATACATCTCATAAGTGCACTTAAAAATTGAGAAGAATCACAATTTAAAATTTAAAAATGATGAAGTTTTGCTGTGAAGAGTTAAATACTTCATTTAAAAGCTACTTAATCATAAAACTTATTTAATGGAAGGATAATGTCAAAAATGTGGAAAGCAGAGATAGCTAACATAAACCACAGTAATTTAATTAAAACAGTTTGGGCTCTAAACCAGATTACATTAAGAAAGTCAGAAAAAGGAAATGGTAGTAAAAATGAATAGTAGAAAATCCTGCTGAGATTCTCATTTTGAATAGAGAAGAGATTAAAAAGTTGTTACACAATTCTTTATTAATAAAAATGCAATTACATTTTTTTTAAATGAGACTTTAGAATTAGATAAGAGAGTTAGCCAGATGGATATAACTATACATGTATATGAATGTATTATATTATAACAAAATCAAGACAAAGAAAGTGGACTTTATTTTTAAAAGGAGAGAAAAATATTTAGTAGGAAAGCTTAAAAAAGGAAACCACACATAAAATGACAAAATAAGATTAGACATATCAGCTATGACAACAAAAGTAAGTGCATTAAATTACTCTATTGAAAGTCAAAGAATATCAGATTATCAAATATTTCTATATATGTGTTTATTTATGTCTTCAATTACACAAAACAAATAGATAGATTATATATAAAATATAGGTAAACTATGTTCTAGCAAAAAAAATCAGCAGAGATGGTTATGGAATGTTATACAAAGTGCAAAAAAGACATTCATTGGGTTCTCATCAGTGCTAGGTGTTCTTTCAGATGTTGGGGAGGGAGATAGCATTAAATAATACAGACTCAGTACTAGCCCTTGTGGAGCTTACTAAAAGGAGCCAAGTATCTATACTAATTAAAGGGTAATATGCTAATTAGACCAGATGTCTTCTGGACATCCTTCTGGACAAAGTTGCAGCAGCTGCTGCTGTGAGGGCCAGGCCGAGGCTCAGGCAAGCCATGGATGGTGGCTGCTGCTACTGTTGCAAGGGCTGGGTTGAGGCTCAGGTAGCCATGGCAGCCAGCAGTGGCAGCAGCAGTGGCGTGATGGGGGCATTCCCCTGATTGGCCTGGTTGCCTCCTGCAGAAGGAGGTCAGAGGCAGCAGTAGGGAGGGCATGATGGGGGTGATGCCTTCTCATGGTCAACTGGTCTCCTCCCACATAAGGAGGCCAGACTGTGACTAAGTTGTCAGTAGGACATCCCCTGAGGGCTCCCGGACTGTGAGAGGGCAAGACCAGGCTGAGGGACCCCCCTCCAGTGCACAAGTTTTTGTGCACTGGGCATCTAGTCTATATGTATAAAGAGCCAGGGTCAGTAACATTTAAAATGGATGAATGGATAACCAAAGTCCTGCCAAAGTGACCCAGCACTGACTACCAAGAAGGCTGTGGATCAGCTCCGGAGAGAGGCCTGGAGAGGGAAACAGGATCTGATCTTCAGCCTCTGTGGCAGCTGTTGATCAGCCCTTGCCTCTCTTTCTGTTGATCAGCCTCGCCTTTCTGATCAGACCCAGATATAGGCCTAGAGATGCTGACTGGCATAGAAACTGACCAGTCAGAACCAAATCTGGGTGAACTGCAAGGAGCCAATGACTGCTTAGGAGGCAGAGATTTTGATGCTGACTGAATGGACAGTGACCAATCAGAACATAATCTGGGTGACCAGTGAAAGCAGAATCTAAGGTGGGGTCTGAGGAGGGGTTTTAAGGGCAAAAGCTGTTTGGTGTGAGGTATAAGAAAGCGGTTCAATTTGTTAATTACCAGTTTGGCAGTATAGCGTATATGGCTGGCTATCAGTCCAGGTATAAGGATTATGTATTTTTTTTTTTGCCAAGAGCATCTCCTCCTGCTGAAAAAGGCTCCCTCCACTTCATTTAAGCAAGCCTATCCTATATAATCTATCTATACTAATAAAAGGGTAACATGCTAATTAGACCAGGTCACCAAGCCATCTTTATTAATTTAAGCAAAATTTAATTATTATTGGTAATAAACCAATTAATCTCCTGGGATATCTCTCTATATTGTAATGCTCTCTTTTTTCCTTATTCTCTTTCTAAATTAAATCATGCCTCCAAAATTTTATGTCAATATGATGCCCATTAAAATGTCTCTTAGTGATTAAGAAATAGGACTCTGGAATCAGATGTCCCACTTGGAATCCCATCTATTTTGCTTACGATCTGTGTGATGTTGAACACTGGTATATAACTTCTCTGAACTTCAATTCCTCATTACCAAGTAAATAAACACAAATTTAGAGTTATAAAAGTATCTAACCAAAATAACATTTTTTAAAAAATTAAATGAAATATAAATATATGTATAAATATATACTTTATAGTTTGGTGGTTAATAGGTATTAAGTGCTCAATAAATGTTATCAGCATCATCTTGACTCCATTCTCCATTTCTTCTAGAGATTTGGTTTAAGATGCCATTGAACTATAAGCTGATAGCATAATCATAATATTTATCACAACTAGTATTGGTCAGATCTTTTCAAGAACATAGAATGGCTTCCTTTTTATAAAATGTATACTCAGGTCACCACTCAAGGTTTATTCATTAAAAATTTAAATACCTATTATTCAAGCATGCAATGAATATTTGTTTAATGAAGGAAAATGAAATAATGACAAAATATGAGTTGCTATTTAATAAAGATAGTACTAGACACTGGACACAAGGATGAATATCCTACATCTTCATATGAAATAATAATATCAACTATTTATTAAGAATTTACTGTAAGCTAAGGCCTGTTACTGGATAAGTTGTCAGCATTACCCCTTGATAATACTTTTTAAGTATTATTATCTTATATGAGAGTAAGGAACCTGAGGCTTAAAGAAGCTTGTCTACATGGGTAGAAAGTGTAAGAAACAGAATGCAAGCCCATGCCTTTCTGATTCTAACTTTTCTACTTCACAAATATTCTATCCTCTATAGTCACTTTATAGGCTATATAAAAAGCTGTGGACTCTCAAGTAGTAGAACATTATCTATTAAGCCTTCTAGTACTCTTAAGCTATGGCCCATGAGCCAAATCTGTGCTATTTGTACAGCTCACAAGCTAAGGATCTATTTTTACATTTTAAATAGTTGAAAAATTCAAAAGATAATGCTTTGTGACATAGAAATTGCATGATTTTCATACAATTTTCTATTTTTCCTTTTGACCTGCAAAGTCTCAAGTATTTACTATCTGACCCTTTAGAGAAAATGTCTGCCTAGCATTGGACTAGATTATGTGGGATGCCCTTCAGCAATGTGAGTAATGCATATGCCATAGCTGATTTACAGACAAATGTTCCATGACCAAATAGACATATCAGCCCTATGAAATTTCTGGGAACTGTTTTCGTGTGCTTTAATGCTAAAGCAACTATATATATATATATATATATATATATATATATATATATATATATATATCCCAAGACCACTAGCATATTGAACTGATATGAAAATCAGTTTCGTTCTCCAAAAAATTTCTTCATGTAATTAATGGCAATTGCCACACAAAAGTAATGTGTTTTCAATAAATGATTTAAATGTGTATTCTGCCTTTTAAAAAATCATTTCCTATTTTCATGGAGATAAATCATATGAGAAAAGAGCAGTGCTTGAGATTTATAGAGGTCAATTTGTAACAAGTGACTTTTTATATATGCATCATTTACTCATTCATTTATTCAATCTATAATTGTTGAATACCAGCCACTGGAGTAACTAAGCATAGGCGATACACTGCTGGTGGCCTGGTTTCTGACCTGAAATAACTTGGTATTTATATTTTTTCAGCACTGACATGCTGTATAATACATATGTGAGTAGCTACACAATACATCAAATTTTCCCTAAAGTTTGAGTATTATTCAAAGACCCCTTTACATATTCATACGGCTTAAATGAAGACCACAAATTAAAACTTCCTGAGGTAATTGAAGCCAGAAAAGAACACTGCTACAAGGGCAGAGGCGAGAGATTTACTCTAAGGCAAGGAAGGCATTGAGGTTTTTAGCAGAGATCTAAGATAGGTTGGAAATTGATCACTACTCTGCTGAGTTACTAAATAAATAAGCTCCCTATGATTTTTAAATTAAACAGGGTGTAAATTATTCAGATAGAACTGTTGAGGTTATAGCTTGTAAAAGAAAAAAAATGCAAATCTGTGGTACTTGATTTAATTGTGCAACAGCAAATGAGCTAAGGGAATCAAGAAAGCAAACAATTTACATTTTAAAGCATTTGAGCAGAGGGCAAGGAGTGTTGGAAGTGATCTGCAATACTCAGGTCACAAATTTGTTTTCAGCAGTTGGAAAAAAATTTGGCAGAGCAAAACACTCAAACACACACATATTAATTAATTATAGAAAGTTCCGGTAAAATGAAAGTAAAAATCAAGAGACCAACACAGACATTCTCATGCAATTCAGGACTCAGTTGAATGTGGGAGGGAAAAACTTATTGTTTGGCTCAAATATACAGTACTCAGGTTCAAAAGTATAATTTTATACACAGAGTCAAATAAACTGTTTTTAAAAATCTACAAACCAGTTAATTGCAGTTTTTTATTAGATATCTATATATATAAAAGCCTAAGCGACTATCCAACCAGCCAACTGTTTTACCATTCGACTGGTAGCTATGATGCACACTGACCACCAGGGGACAGACACCCAACGCAGGAGCAGCCGAGATGTGGTGACTTGGCAGCTGCAGTTTTCAGGGGATGCACATGGAACCAGCTGGGAGAGAGCCCGATTCTGGGGTGTGTCACCTGAGAACCACTCTCTCACAATCTGGGACCCCTTGGGGGATGTTAGAGAGCCAATTGTGGTCCAATCCCCATAGGCCAGGTGGAGGGATGCTACTGGGCCTCTAGTATGGAAAAATAAGAGTTTGAAGAGCTGTTCTGAGTAAGAGCAAATAGAGCTAAAAATTTCCTTGGAGGAGTGGAAAGATATAGAGCAGAGAGGTGTTTCCCTATAAAAATATGTAGTGTCCCAGAAATTTCAAGTATTAATAGAAAAAATTAGATTTTTAAAATCAGACAGGACATCCTAAGTTCACACAAAGTAGAAGAGCAGACATTCCTGTCAACTTCAGATTTCATAGATCCATCTGGTGACTTGGAGGTGTCATTGCATTCTAATCTTCACTACATTCTACGAATACAGAAGGATATCTTATGTCTAGTGGCCTATCATTTCCTCAAAACTGTAACCTTGGACTAACGCCTTTTTCTTTTACCTCCTGCTTAACAAAGATTGGAGCTGGATGTATTTATATAGACATTAAAATTCTATCCAATAAAAGAGTAATATGCAAATTAACCATCACTCCCTTACTTTGTCATAAAGATGGTAGTGGCCCCAGAGCTGGAGTAAGCAGGAGGCTTGGGTTGCCCCCGGCGATGGAGGAAGCCAAGCCTCCTGCCTGCCCTAGAAGGTCCTGAGCTCCACTCAAGGCTACAAAGTTTCAATTATAGAAGATAGATAAGTCCCAGATACCTGCTTCCAGCCCACTGGCATGGCCAGTCTGAAAATAGCCCTTAGCCCCTCTCCTAGGCTGGCCAGGCACCCAGTGGGGAGCCCCACCCTGAAGGGGATGTGACCAGCCTGCAAACAGCCATCAGCCCCTCAACCAGCTGGCCAGGAAGCCCAGTTGGGACCCCCACCTTGAAGAGGGTGTATGTAGCCAGCCTGAAAATGGACCTCAGCCCCTCATCCAGGCTGGCCAGGAACCCCAGCAGGACCCTCACCCTGATCCAGGACACCCTTCAGGGCAAACCAGCTGGCCCCCATCCACGCACAAGGCCTCTATCCTATATAATAATTGTATATAATAAAAGGGTAATATGCAAATTGACCCTAACAGCAGAATGACTGGGAATGACTGGTCACTATGACACACACTGACCACCAGGGGGTGGACACTCAATGCAGGAGCTGACCCCTGGTGGTCAGTGCACTCCCACAAGGAGCTCTGCTCAGCCACAAGCCAGGCTGATGGCTGCCAGCTCAATGGTGATGACAGCCGCCTCTCCCACCTCCTTAGCAGTGCTAAGGATATCTGACTGCAGCTTAAGGCTGCTCCTCGCTGGCAAGTAGACATCCCCCGAGGGCTCCTGGGATGCCAGAAAGATGTCTGACTGCCAGCTTAGGCCCAATCCCCTGGGGAGCAGGCCTAAACTAGCAGGTGGACATCCCCTGAAGGGTCCCAGACTGCGAGAGGGCACAGGCTAGGCTGAGGAACCCGCCCCCCCCCGAGTGCACTGGGCCTCTAGTATACTATATTATAGACGATATGTGAAAGACTTTAAGTATAATTCATTTTGACACGAATGTAAACTCTCCTAATGTATAATTTAGATGATAAGCAAGACACACTTTCTTAATTATCTATAACTAGGGGTCTGGTGCACAAAAATTTGTGCACTCTGGGGGGGGGGGTCCCTCAGCCCAGCCTGTGCCCTCTCGCAGTCTGGGATCCCTCTGGGGATGTCCACCTGCTGGAGTGCCTGGCCAGCCTGGGTGAGGGGCTGTTTGCAGGCTGGCCAAGCCCCTCAGTGGGGACCCTCACCCCATGGAGGTGTGGCCAGCCTCGGTGAGGGGCTGAGGGCCATTTTCAGGCTGCTCACATCCCCTTCAGGGTTCAGGTCCCTACTGGGGTGCCTGGGAAGCCTGGGTGAGGGGCTGACTGTCATTTTCAGACTGCCCACAGCTCCCATTGACCCAAGGTCCCAGCGAGACTGGCTGGAATCAGGTTTCTGGGGTTTATTTATCTTCTATAATTGAAACTTTGTTACCTTGAGCAGAGGCCTAGGCAGGAAGCCTCCTGTTTTCTTCAGCTCTGTGGCTTCTATAATTGAAACATTATTGCCAGGAGCAGAGGCCCAGCCAGCCTAGGCAGGCTTTTGCAATGGAAGCCTCCGGTTTGCTCTAGCTCCGTGGCTGCCAGTCACCATCTTGGCTGGGTTAATTTGTATACAGCTGCTCTGATTGGCTGGGGGTGTGGCTTGGTTGGTGGGCATGGCTTAGGTGTCTTGTAGTGATGGTTAATTTGCATATTACTCTTTTATTAGAGTAGATAATAAAAGCATACTATGCTAACTAGACTGGACAACCTAAAGACCTTCCAGATGCCCTTCCAGATGACCTTCTGGATGAAGCCAGGGTTGCAAGAACCGAGGCAAGCCACTGCATCTGTGAGGGCTGAGCCCCCTGCATGATTGCATGCGTGGGGCCTCTAGGGGCCAAAACCTGCCCCTGTGCCCACCGCAGTCTTGCAGCCCACAGTTCCTTTCAAGGTGTAGTTTTGTAAATAAATGGCATACATTTTATGCCAATAATAATGTTAAGTCAGTTATCAAAACATAAATATAAAATTTCTTTAATTTACTTTTCATTGTAATAATAGATATTAGAAATATTCTTTCAAATATATTTTTTATTGTTGACACTATTACAGATATTCCCCATTTCTCCTCCCTTCATCTAGTCCCTGCCCTGCCCTGTGTCCTTGGGCTATGCATATAAGTATACATGTTCTTTGGTTGTTAATTTCTTACAGTGCCGCCCACACCCCTCTCCTCTGAGGTCTATCTGTTCCCTGTTTCCATGCCTCTGGACCAATTTTGTTTGTCAGTTTATTTTGTTCATTAGATTTCACAAGTAAGTGAGATCATGTGACTGGCTTATTTCACTTTTTGTTATACATATTTATTTTATACTAGAGGCCCAGTGCATGAAATTCATGCAAGAGGAGGCCTTCTTCCCCCAGTTGCTAGCATCGGCTTCCTCCTGACACTCAGGACTCAGGCTTCCCTCGCAGCCCCAGCTTTGTCCAGAAGGATGTTAGCTCTAGTTAGCATATTATGCTTTTATTATTACAGATATTTATATACTATGTTTATATATATTTATGTTTGCAGATTTAAATAAGTTCTGAATCATAGGTAACATATAATTACACATTAAAATGGGTTCTGAATGATCTTAAAGTTACAATTAGAGACAGTAAATTAAAATATTAGAATGTTTAGTATCTTAGAGTATCCTGACCACTTTTGGAAAATTGTTCTCTTCAGGCTATATCTGGCTATACAAGTGTTTATTAAAACTGATGACCCCTGGATGAGGCATGCACTTTTGAATTTAGTTAGTTCCCACCATAATTATTATTTTACTAGAGGCCCAGTGTACAAGATTCGTGCACACGGGGTGAGGGAGGTGGTCCCTCAGCCTGGCCTGCACCCTCTCACAGTCCAGGAGCCCTTGGGGGGTGTTCAACTGACAGCTTAGGCCTGATCCCCATGGGAACATCCTTAGTGCTGCCATGGAGACTGGAGCGGCTCCCACCACCACCGCTGCACTCGCCAGCTGTGAGCCTTGTGGGAGCACACTGACCACCAAGAGGCAGCTCCTGTGTTGAGTGTCTGCTGCTTGGTGATCAGTGCACATCATAGCAACTGGTCATTCAGCTGTTTGGTCTATTTGCATATTACCCTTTTATTATATAGGATACTTGCAACTCCACAGGCAAGTGGGTTTGTTTCCCTTGAATAAACTACATCTCTGATTTACAGATGAAGAAGCAATTACAGGAAGGTTAAATCTTTGTTGCAAATTGCATAGTTAACTAGAAGAGTTCAGGTTAGACGTAATGTGTCATATTTTTCACAACAGTGTTTTTTTAATAAAATTAATCATAATGATGATAATTGCTTCCATTTATTGTGTTGTGCCATGTGTTATACAAACTGCTTTATATAAATTATTATAAGTCTTAAAAAACTATGAGCTATATATTTTCATCCTCATTTTACAGATCAAGAAGCTGAAAGTGAGGGCTG
The DNA here is from genome assembly GCA_004026665.1 of Murina feae. Taxonomy (NCBI): domain Eukaryota; kingdom Metazoa; phylum Chordata; class Mammalia; order Chiroptera; family Vespertilionidae; genus Murina; species Murina feae. The sequence goes on along the minus strand of PVJC01001142.1, from coordinate 63,048 downwards.
AAGTAGCTTGTCTAGTTTTACCACTCTGCTTGTAATGGTTGTCTGTACTTGGGCCAAGGTGGTCACGTTACTATATTCACTCATGGAGCAATTGTTGGCTGTGTACTTCCCAAGGAAAGGATATAACTTTAGGTGACCTGATTCTCTGTGGCAAAGGCAGTCTCTAAAGGTGGGTTCTCTGTCACTAGAACTCCCAACAGGTGGAACAAGTCCTTCATTGAATAGAAATTACAGGCATACATTGCAGGGTATCCCAAAGGTGAAGTATATGTAAGTGGATTTTAGATTACTTATGTTTCTCCAAAAATTGGAGGGCGGGGAGGAAAAAGGGAAAAGTGGGGGAAGAAGTAGGAGTTTGTTTTGAAAGAGGGTTGTTGTGAAAGTATTGTTTAAAGGAGTGAGAGAGAATGGACTCCATAAAAGTTAAATCAAATGTATAGAAACTATGCCAGAGTTCAGAGGTTTTTGTACAAAAGGCCTGCCTGAGGTTCATGATCATGAATTTAGCAAAACTTGTCATCATTGTTGATGTTTTTCTCCATCCCCATTCCCTTTCCCAGAGGAAAATAGCTAGCTAGTTCAATTTAACAAGCTTGAAGTTGTGCCAGGGGAATAAAATGGAGGGAGAAATGGGAAAGAAATCATAGCTTTAGGCAAAGAAGTAATTATCTAATAAGATATTATAAAAAATAAAATAGCTAAGAAAGACAAATAGGCCCAAAAGCTTTATAGACAATAATAAGATCTCTGAGTTTTAGTAATTTATGTACTAAATGAATTGGTTTAACTAAAAAACACCCTTCCCCCAATTTTATGGGTCTATAATATTCAAAATCTTAGTAAATGCTATATTATTTCTATTATATTTTTCTTTCCAATGCTTGGCATTATAATTTCCTGATACTTTTAATGAATTTAACACTGATCTTAGTTTGGAAAAAAAAATTAGACGTAAGCAAATTTTTTTTTAAATGAAATTGCTTATCCACAGTATAAAAAGTTAAGTCAAATGTCTACAACCCCTGCCTGGGTTTCATAGACTTTTATCATATTAGTTAAATGAGTTTATGTACACCTTTCACATTTGAAATTACTTCAGGACCTATGTTATTCACTGTTGAAGTAGCTGTTTATAGTGCATATCAAGATACCAAAGAAAAGACCTAAGATCAGAAACAGTTTTTTCACACTCTTTGTTTTTGATTTTTAAATTTATCTTTATTGTTCAGATTATTACAGTTGTTACTCTTTTTCCCCCATAGCTCCCCTCCTCCCAGTTCCCACCCCACCCTCTGTCCTTGTCCCCCCACTGTCCTCATCCATAGGTGTACAATTATTGTCTATTCTATTCCTGCACCCCCAACACCCTTAATCCTCTAAAATTGTCAGTCCACTCCCTTTCTATGCCTCTGATTCTATTCTGTTCATCAGTTTATTCTGTTCATCAGGTTTTTTATTCACTTGATTCTTAGATTCACTTGTTGATAGATATATATTTGTTGTTCATAATTTTTACTTTCCTTTTTCTTCTTCCTCTTCTCAAGGATACCTTTCAGCATTTCATATAATACTGGTTGGGTGGTGATGAACTCTTTTAGCTTTTTCTTGTCTGTGAAGATCTTTATCTGACCCTCAATTCTGAATGATAGCTTTGCTGGGTAAAGTAATTTTGGCTGTAGGTTCTTGTTGTTCATCACTTTGAATATTTCTTGCCACTCCCTTCTGGCCTGCAAAGTTTCTGTTGAGAAATCAGCTGACAGTCGTATGGGTGCCCCCTTGTAGGTAACTAACTGCTTTTCTCTTGCAGTTTTTAAGATTCTCTCCTTGTCTTTTGCTCTTGGCATTTTAATTATGATATGTCTTGGTGTGGTCCTCTTTCGGTTCCTTTTGTTTGGGGTTCTCTGCACTTCCCGGACGTGGAAGTCTATTTCTTTCACCAGGTGGAGAAAGTTTTCTGTCATTATTTCTTCAAATAGGTTTTCAATATCTTGCTCTTTCTCTTCTTCTGGCACCCCTATAATTCTGGTGTTGGTATGCTTGAAGTTGTCCCAGAGTCTCCTTACACTATCTTCATACTTTTTTGATCCTTTTTCTTTTTTTTCTTTTTCCTTTTTGCTTTTCCCGCTGAGTGGGTTTTGCTTCTTCATATTTCATATCTTTGACTTGATTCTTGTGATCCTCTTGTCTGCTGTTGGATCTCTGTATATTATTCTTTATTTCAGTCAGTGTATGCTTAATTTCTAGTTGGTCCTTTATCATATCCTTGAGGATCTCATTAGATTTATTGAGGGTCTCACTAAATTTATTGGCAGTCTCTAAAAATTCTTGAAAAACTTAATAACTGTGGTTTTGAACTCTATATCCTGTCATTTTCTTTCCCCCATTTCTGTCATTTGTGATCTGTTTCTTTGTCTCCGCATTTTGGCTGCTTCACTTTCTGAGTTAGGTGATCACTGAGAGGAATTAACTTCTAAGCCACTTGTTTATGAGAGTCAGCTGTGTCTACAGTGGGAGAACTTCTGTGCTGGAGACACCCTTATGGGGCAAGAATTGTTTCAGTGGGGCTTTTGTGCTCACTGCATCTGCCCCGAGTATGTTCCTTGTGGATCTGAGTTTTATTTAGGATGGCCCCACTCTGGCCACTGGGTGAGGCTGGCTCTTGTATCTTTAAGGAGGTGTTGATTTAGCCTTTGCCTTAGGCTTCTCAGCCTTTTATATGCAAAAGCCTCTGAAGCAGCTTGGGAGGGGCGCGGCCTCAGGGAGTTTGCAGGGCAGGGCGGAGCAAATAGCTATGGCGCTTCTCAGCCCTGTGCTAAGAGTCACTGGGTCTCTGTGTCCCACGGTAATTGCTGCAAGCAATGCTGAGAGAAACCCGCTTTGGATTTCCTCCTGGTGCCACTCAGTCCCCCTTCTCCGGGTGTCTGGGTCCTCAGAAACTCACCTGGAACTAGAGTTCAGAGCCACTGGAACTTGTGGCTCTCTCTGTTTTGGAAAAGAACTACATCCTCCAGCGCCAGCCCTCTCCCCAAGCCCCGTGCGCGCGCCTCCGTACCTCTGTACTTTGCTTCCGCCATTCCTCTGAGTCTCAGTTTCTTTCTGGTTGTAGGATTTTCACTCAGCCAGCCATCCTGTGGGTGTGAGTGGTGTCCATGTTTTCTTTTTGTGGTTATTCTGAAATAGTTGTTCACGGCTGCATTTACGGTGTTTACCCTATGCCGCCATCTTGCTGTCTCTCTCCGTGGTTTTTATAGAAATCATTGAAGTGAAAACCATGAGACCCCTCAGAAAGAGCACCCCTCTTAGTTCCTCAAGCTTACAATCTTACGTACGAATTTGATAATGAGATTTAAGCATTAATTAAACTCAAATAGTATTTTGCCATTTTCAATTGTTTTTACTTTAATTCAAACTCACTTTCACAAAGTTTAGAAACTCATGAACCATCTCGGTATTCACAGCGTTTTTAACCTGGAGAATTAACTGAGAATGCCTGGAGCACTGACAGTCTGAAACTGCTGGCTCCACCCCCAGGAGGAAGGCACAACCCAGCACAATTACAAAGCAGCATTCCATGCCCACTCCCTCCTCCAGAGTCCCCACTCCCGCAAGCCAGACATTGCCACTTATTTTTAACAGATTTCAGTCCAGGAGATTTGGGTTCAGGAGATAAATGAACCTTAGCACATTATTTCTAATTGTATAAAATGTATACTCTCACCTGGACCCCTTTTCCCTCTCTTCCCAATAACTTGCTAATCTATTGTATTTAACTTCTATCCTACATAATAATAGGTTAATCAATCGAATGGCAGAATGACTGATGGCTATGATGCGCACTAACCACCAGGAGGCAGACACTCAATGCAGGAGCTGCCCCCTGGTGATCAGTGTGTTCCCACAAAGAGTGGGCCTAAGCCATCAGTTGGACATCCCCTAAGGGCTCCTGGACTGCAAGAGGGCACAAGCTGGGCTGAGGTATGCCCCCCCTCCCGAGTGCACAAATTTTATGCACCGGGCCTCTAGTAAAATAATAAAATCAGTGTTCAGAACCCCTTATGCACTTTTCTTCTTGCCAGTTTTCTGAAATCTCTCTTTCTCCCCAACACTTGAAAATATTTCACTTTTCGAGGGAATGGCTTTTGAAATATTGTGTGTATGTTTTTCATACTATCACTTTTTAAAGTATTTCAGTGTGTGAAAAACTTCCTATTTAATTTGCAAAGTTGCTCAGACCTCTGTACCACTCACTGTGAGCTCTGTGAAGTATTGCAGGAGAATTTCTCTTAGATCTTTTCTTTTTAAAATTTTACTTTATTGTTGACAGTATTACAAATGCATCCCATTTTTCCCTTTTTGCCCCCCTCCTCCCAACCCCACCCCACCCCAGGCCTTACCCATGCTATTGTCTGTGTTCTTGGGTAATGTATATATGTTCTTTGGTTAATCTCTTCCTGTTCCTTTCCTCCACCTCCACCCCTCAGATCAGTTATTCCTCTTAGATCTTAATACCCAGTGACACTGTACTTCTCCTGAGTTACTAAAAGCTTTGATCTTACAGTAACCATGATCTCTAAGACTGGGGGCATATTCATCTTTGTTTTGGTCCTTGTAAGTTTAGCATCAAATTTATTGTCAATTTCTAACAATTTACAAATGTATATAATATATATTCTTAGGTGCTTATCTTACCTGATATATAGTATTCTTACCACACACTGTATATTCACTTGGAATTTGTCAACTACCTGTTTTTATTTTTGTATTTTATACATATATATTTTAAGTTGATTCAATTCTTTGTGGAATAATGCAAGGAAGAAAAGAAAGGAGTCAAGAAAGCATACAGAAAAGAGGGAAGGAAGGAGGAAGGAAGGAAGGAAGGAAGGAAGGAAGGAAGGAAGGAAGGAAGGCAGGGAGGAAGGGAGGGAAGAGAGGGAAGAGAAAAGGAAAGAAACCTTAAAAATGTGTGTGTGTGTATATATGTATGTGTATATGTGTGTGTGTGTGTATATATATATATATATATATATATATATATATATACACATATACTAGTGGCCTGGTGCATGAAATTCATGTACAGTGGCAGGGTTGGGGTGTCCCTCAGCCCAGCCTGCACATTCTTCAATCTGGGACCCCTCAGAGGATGTATGACTGCTGGTTTTGGGATTGGGCCTAAACCAGCAGTCGGATATCCCTCTTGCAATCTGAGACCACTGGCTCCTAATTGCTCACCTGCCTGCTGGCCTGATCCCCCTAACTGCTCTTCCCCACCAGTCTGATCCCCCTAACTGCTCTCCCCTGCTGACCTGATCACCCCTAATTGCCTCTGCCTTGGCCCCCACCACCATGGCTTTGTTCAGAAGAATGTCCGGTCTAATTAGCATATTACCCTTTTATTAGTGAGAGAGAGAGAGAGAGAGAGAGAGAGAGAGAGAGAGAGAGAGTATATTGGCATGCTTATAGCTTACATTTAACAGAATAGAAAAAGCATCTGCATGGGAAATGTGCGTGGTATATGGCAAGCACTGGTAACTCATAATTATAACTGTGACAGTTAGGAGCTATGATGTGTTGGGCTCATGCATCTATTCAGATCTATTCAGTGGCACAGATTCCTCTGAGCTGGGTCTTTGGACAGTTGGCCCAAGTACGGATGATTAGCTCATATATCTATACCTTTTCTCTGCAGCTTTTCTATATCACTATTACCTATCTTAGTGTTCGATGTGAAGTTTTCACTGACAAAATTTTGTTAAATGAATTGAAGAAATTTGTCTCCCATCTTATCAATGAGCTTCAGATTACACAACCTAAATCTACATTCTGTCCTGTGAAGCTCTCAATTCCATCATTAATTTGCATACCTCTTTTTCTTCGCATAGTTTATCGAAGATGAATAGATGTAATAATTTTGTAAGCTGCAGTTCTGGTTAAAGCTCCACTATTAAACTGCATGAGCTTCTGAACTTGGAACAAGCAAGAGAAAAGACACAGCCCAGGGCCCTGTGAGTCCTGACCACAAACTTCCTCTTCCATCCTATTGCTTATGTATTTGTCCATAAGCAAGTCCAGAAAAAGGTTTATTTCAGTTCATATTTTAAACCTGTCTTTTGCTTTATTTCTCTCCTTGATATATCAGAATATATATCTATTAATAATGCGATAAGCTCTCAAAGTTCTCTGATGAGTACCTCCCAAGAGATTAGCTGCTTTCTGTTTGCAATGAGATATAAATAACCAGCTGTATTTTCACTCAGATTGCTCTCTCTAGCTGCCATCCCCACTCCAAGAAATTTCCCCACAAATCATTCTGCCTCAGATTAAGCAGAATCTTGAGGCACACAAGGACTACTTTCACATTACAAAAATATTTCACTTTTTTTCTAGGCAGAAGGACTTAAATTAGAAAAACACACTCTCCATAAAAACGCAGACCTCTTTTTAGTGTTCTCTATATGTCTTTATGAAATATAAAAATGAGTTATTCACCATTGTAAAAATCAACCTATCTTTGTACAGCTGGTGCTATAAAACCTAGGAAATAATCACATAGAGACAATTCCATGAGGACATGTTGAATTGTACCTGTGGTAACAGGTGATACAAAATAAAGTAATTACAGATGAGCATTATCTTTTGGGTCATTTTGATCTCAAAACACAATTCAGGTCATAACAATTCTGTAATTTTCTTTTCTGCTTTGTGTCTATTTTCTAGCTCATGCCTATACTTGAACTTCTCAGGAACAGGCATTAATTTAGTAGTTTTCTATTAAAAGATTCTTTTTAACTATAATAGGTTGATTAGAAATGTCATAAGAAGCATAAAATAAAGTTGTAGTGGTAAATGTGTTGGAAGCTACACTTACACTTTTCAGAAACTATTTATGAAATAGAGTTAATATACATTGATAGCCAAATAGCTTTCCAGAGTTTATAAATTCAATGAAGACGAAAAGGAGAACGTAAAACCACATATTTTCTAAAGAGATGTTACAGCCCTGCTGAAACCATGCCTTGCTGTGTGGCTCCTGCGCTGTGTGTAGTAGAGTCAAAGCAAGTCGACTTAGAAACCATGTCAAGCTTTGTTTTCATATTGAGGTAACTTGTTGGAAAAAAAGAAAACTTCTGTCTCTAAGAATTTAACATCTGAAAATGGATGAACTTGATTTTTACGAGAAGTTGGAGTGTATGTTTTCAAATGAAAACAACCACCAAAAAAAATAAAAATAAAACTAGGACAATGCTCTCTTGCCACCTGGAGAAACACATAAATATTTACAATGAAACACAGAATTACATCTGAAATGCTAAAAACTTTTTTAAATAATGAATACCTCTTTGACTATTTATTTGTCATTCTGCCATTACTATTTATTAGTCCTTTATGATTTTGAATGTATTTAAGATTACTCTATTATAAATTCAGCATATCAGTAAGTTGTTAACCATCTCTCACAAAAGTAAAGTTAGAATCATTCTTGGGATATTGAAGTTAATGATTTATCTCCTTCCTATCCACTTACTGTATTTTTCTTGACTGCTTGCTTTAATCACTTGTCAGATTAACAAAGATTAAATTGTAGAGTCTGCATTGTATTACTCTAAAATATACTATTTTATCCTGAAATATGAAAAGTTTAAGAAAGTTTCTTTCACAATTGATGAATAATGGAAGGAAAGGCAGAACATTTTCCATAAGCATTTCTCACCATGAGAACATGTTTTTACAGACTGAGAATTCTGGGACAATGTTTATTTATGAAAATACTGAGCTCCTACCATTTCTAAGAAACTGTTCTAAAAATCATGTCTTTCATCAACCTAGCCCAAGAAATGGGAAAGGTACATATATACTGAACTATGAATCTATTAGTAAACAATATGAGAAATGCAAATATTACACATAATTCTTTTTTAGTTGACTTTATTTTTAGAAAAGTATTCAAAATTGTGGAAATATCACATAATATAAGGGAAAGCAATTGAACCCCAATCAATGCTATCATCCTTCAGATCTATACGTGTTTTGATAGCTATAATACTCCCAGCATAATCAAAATAGATGAGTGTAATTAATTCATAAGGCCATTCCAGGTTTCTATAAAAATTCTATAAAGTGGAAGTAACATGACTGATTCACTCACATTTATAGAAAAAAAGACATTTTATAGCCTCATTATGTTTTTCTAGAGCAAAAGTCTCTAATTTGACAAATGCATGCTTGGTTTTACACACAGTTCCAAGCTTGACATATCATGAGGCATGTGGTTGGACAGCGGGTACCCCTAACCACTTCTATTTCTCTTCTCACTATGCATGAAGGGGTTTTATTGGCAGTAGAAAAGTCAATGTGTAGGAAATATTATAAAGAAGTAAAAGAAAGATGTTGTGTGTATAAATGACTATCTAATTTCTTCTTGCACTGGCAACTTGTGCGCACTGTAGATAAAGAGTGTGCATACAGTCTGAAAATCATGGTACTTAAAATGGGCTGGTATAGACTTCTTTTTAAGGCCTTCCTATAACTACTTATTAAGAAACAAGAAGAAACGCTGTCTGGATAGGAGAGAAAAGTAAGCACAAGTTACAAAAGTAGTAACTCCTTAACACTCCTGTATGCCCTGTGTCTGAATGCTGTGTTATGTTGTTGACAGATCTGGGGAATTTTAGTGGCCGGACAAGAAGTGCAGTCTCTGTGAGGGAAGACCAGGGGGTTGTTCTGCTGTGCTCACCTCCGCCTCACTCACCAGGTATAGTAGGATCCATTCTCTATTGTTGCTGCTCTCCTTCACTACATGCTCACCCTGTAGAGGGTGCATTGACTCGGGAACCTTCTAGATGAAATGTGCATGGTTTTCTTGAAATGTGTCGGAGTTCCAGGAGTGTAATGAAAGATCATATACTCTAAATATCACCTGACAAGAGACTGAGTTCGTATGATAACATTGTTTTATTGCCATTCTCACTTCTGACTGTTGTGGTTATATCACTGCCTGCCACCAGTGAGGAATATATTCCTTGGAGCACAAGGGAAGCGATAAACAAAAGAGTAAAAAGCTTTCACAATTGTTTGGAGTGACAGAGTTGGGTTCACTGAATACCAATGTGCATCTTGTTTCAGAAGATAAGCTGGACACTGGGTTGTGTATGGTATTTATCGCAGTGAAACAAAAGCTGCTGAGACATATATTTATGAGTTTCAAACAAATTTATAGTATACTGATCATTTTTTGGCTACTGGAACTCTTGTAAAAGTCATGAATAGGTAAGTACTTTATGGAGTTTGGAGTAACATGATAGTAAATTCGCTCAGGTTAATTATAGTCCCTTTTGCCAACTCAAAGCTAATTATACTCATTTTGGTTGAGTCCTATAATTTAAAATGAGTACCTGTTTGTGCCTTGGTATAGTGTTCCTATAAAACAACTTAACAGTGTCCAGCATTTGAGCCAGAAAGAGAGTCAATGTGTATTTCTACCTGAGAAATAATGAAGACCTTAGAGTTAACGATTGGAAACGGAATTCAGGGTCCTGGCATCTCAATAATTTTCTTCTTCTTTTTTTATTGTGAAAGCCTCACTTGTTTTTAGGTTGTACTATTGGTCTAAAAAAGGGGTCCAATTTTGTCTCACTATAGATGATTCTTATCATAAATTACAATAGGACCTTGTCCAATTTTCTTAAGGGTTTCTCACCTTTACCTGATCCTCCTCCTGATGGTTTTAATGAAGAGGAAAGTACATTATATTTCAAAAGGAAAACATTTAAAAATAATTTTGTTTTGAAATTATTAGTAGTAATAATTTCTGAGTTGTACCTACTTAAATCTTACATGTCATTTCAGTTACTCCATTCCTTCCATGATTTTCACTGGAGACTTTTCAGTAAAAATATCTAGTCTCACATGCATGTGATTTAAAATCTAGATTCTTTCAAGACAATGTGTTTTACCTTTTTTTTATAGATAAGATAAAATAATTTTAACAAGTTTAGGAAAATCTTATAGCATTAACATATGTTATGTCTAATGGGTTATTAGACAGATTTTGTTTGAAAAGCAGTGTTAGCTGAATAATAACTATGGATAAAAGGAGGCCGAGGAAGAGGAGAAACCAATAGCCCCATCGAGGATTGAAGTATTCATTGGCAGACGTTTAGGCATTAACAACACGAAGTGACTCATGTGGGAAAAAGCAAGATTTTCCGAGATATAATTTATATTGCGAGGCTGTTGGAACATGTTTTGAAAAGAAGTTAAATGGCAGAGGATGATATAAGAAAGAAAACTGCAAGCTTACATACAGATTATCCAATTTGAAAAGAAGACTATATAGAAAAGGTTTCCAGTGGGAAAGAAATAGTATATGAAGTGCATACATGATAAGTGTAAGATAAAATATATGTATTAATAATTGATTAAATAAAAATGTGATCTCAGGTTGAGATTATAAGAGAAAAGCCAGATGATTGCTATTGTAGATAAGTTATAAGAAATATTAGGCTGATTATATAATTTAAGATTGCAGGACAGGTTGTATTCTACTAAGTACTCATTGTTATGTCAAATTATCTACTCAAACGCCAGTGTTACCACAACAAAGTTTTAGGGGAGATATACATGACCCAAAATAGCTCAACATTCAGGCCAATGTCTAACACTTACCAGATGAGTAGTTACCCTGATCAGCCAAATCCTACACATCTTTATCTTTATTGAATATTCCTTCAAGATTCTGGCTCCAATTGAAACTTTTATATTCCCTGAAGCTATAGTTTCCTGCAGCCTTTTAAAGTTATGGCTTTTTATTTTCCCAAATTCTATATACATTGTGAGTTTAGAACATACATATTTCCTTTCTCTTCATTGCCCATTCTCTGTTATTCCTCTTTGCAAACCCTCAGTTTTGAATTTCAAACCACCAGACTCTACTCTTCCTTATTGTGGTCATCAACACACTCTCTGCTCATTCCCTTTATTCCTTGAGGATTTTTCTCCATCCATTCTCTCAGCTGATAACCATTTTATTGTGAAAGGAAAGCAATTAGAAGATAATATCCACAATCCACAACCTTCTTCACCAAATCACACACTCATTAGCTTCTGTACTGACAGGCTCTAGCTTCCGTTTTTTAATATAGAGACATTATTGTGCTTCTAAGGGTAATTCCTATACTTGTGGACTGGTAGTTCTTTTTCTCCTCCTCCTCCTCCTCCTCCTCCTCCTCCTCCTCCTCCTCCTGTTGTGGAGGCATCATTCGTGAGAATAAGACCACAGACTCCAATTAGGTCTTAAGCAGCAAGCGAGGATTTATTGAGCTGGCCAGCTGGTCTGCAGCTCCAGCCCCCATGGAAGTGAGGACTGACACTACAGCAGCGACCAGATACAGAAGCAAGCTTTTCTTCACAAAAACCACAAAAAGGTGACGCACAAAGTTTGTTGCTCTGTTTCTCACAGACTCATAAGTTTTGGCTAGAGCATAACTATTTTACTATTTCTTTATCTCTAGCAGTAGCAGTAAGTCCTACTGAGCTGCAAATGAGCTGGGGCAAGTTGACCTTTATACTTCTCCTCCTCCTCCTCCCGCTCCCTCCCCTCCTTCTCCTCCCCCTCCTCCTCCTTCTCCTTCTTTTTACCTAGCTAAAGAAGTCACTTCAGTAATTCTATCTTCTGCATCTTTACCAGAGATTGTGTATTCCCTTCTGGATCATTCTCAACATCATGAAACATTTCTTCCCTTCCTCCAGCTGAAAACAAAACAAAGCAAAGCTCTTGACTCATGTCCTCTTTCAGGTATTACCTAGTTTTCTTTTTTCCTTCTCCTCTTCATATCAAAACTCTTCAAAAGCTTAGTCTGTGCCTATGCTCTCTAGTTCCTGTTTCCTAATTCTGCCTTTCTGTCTCTTTCTGTTATCTTTCTGACTCCTGTTCCCTGTTTCTTTCTCTCTCTTTTTAACTGATTGAGGTGAAATGTGATTCCCATTATCCACATGGAAAATAAAATGTGGCACTTTATAGTTTTGCCAAAGTCACAAACTGAAACCTGGAGCACTGAATTTACTAGCTGAGACCATAATCATATTGAGACATAGTGCTTCAATTTTAATGCCTTACTCAATCAATTAAAAGCAAAACTTTAAAAGTGTCTTAGAGAAGTTGAGTCAAAAATTCTTGCTGAAGAGGCAGAGTAAGAGTAGAAAGAATAACCCAGGACTACTCAGTGGGAGAGCATTGGGCTTGACACCTGCTGTGGCACCTATTAGCTATGACCTCAACAATGGCCTTTGATTTGGTGAGGTGGGATAGTATTTTGTGAAATGAGCAAATAGCATGTGCATACTAGAAATCTAAGACCCAGGTTGCAAGAAACTGATAGCAGGAGGCTGACAGGAACTATCTAAAACCCTGTACAGCTTAACTGTTAGAATCAGCACATTCAGTCAGTTCTTTAACATGCAGTAAGTGAATACGTACTAAGTGTCAAGAACTGTGTTAAGCATTGGGGATATAAATAAGTTGTGGCAAGTTTTGGACCCATAAAGATTTCTGTCTCATCTAAATAGTCGTATAGATCATCATCTTATCATCATATAGTTAATTTAACTGATGCATTATTTTATTTTGTTTCCCACTTTTGTTTAATTTCCTTTTTTCAAGTCATAATTAATTTATTTTATTTTATCAGAATTTTATTATGCGAAGTAAAGTGTTGGAAATAAAAGTTTACTAATATTTTTATCTCCCCTAGTAAATTAAAAATTCATAAATTCATTATTTCAGAGAGGAAGGTAGAGGGAGTGAGAGTAGAAGCATCAATGAGAGGGAATCATTGATAGGCTGCCTCCTGCATGCCCCACCCTGGGAATGGAGCCTGCAACCCGGGCATGTGCCCTGACCAGGAACTGAACCTGTGACCGCCTGATTCTTAGGTTGACACTCAGCCACTGAGCAACACTGGCTGGGCAGATTACAACTTCTTTATGTGTACAAAACCCATATTTATGCAACCCATATTTATGACAAATATTTGCAACCCGTATTTATGACGAATATTTGGGTCACCCAATATCACATTCAAATATTACAATTTCAAAGTATAACAGCTACTATGATTCAGAGGTAACTATGTGAAATTATAAATACTTTATACATCAGGGAATATTAAATAATATTCAGAAAGCACCCCGAAATCTATTTTCTTATTATCTCAAATGGATGTGTAAAGTGAACATTTTTCTCTGAATAAAAGCAAAAGCTAGAATTGCCTTATTTGCTAAGTTCTCCTGTTTACTTCCCAAGAGATCTTATTAATTCCTGTCAGTAACATCTGTGAATGAAGGCATCTTGATTGTATACTGAAGCACTTATTCATCTACCAGGAAATAAATATATTTTTCTAAAGTATTAATCACATCTGCTCAAGATTATTTTCATTGCTAAAAAACACCTCTGTCAGTTTAGTGATTTTGAAATTCATGGTTATACCGTGAAGAATATCTGTGTGGAAATGTTCAAACAATCCCCATAAAACCTATAACCATATAAAGCATTATTTTATGGTGTAGAGATTATCACCACAGATACTTTTAAAAAAAGAAATTAGTAATTACATTTTACTTTAAACATGTTCTGGTCTATTTTGTGCAGAAACATAAATCTAAGAAACACATTGAAGTGGGACTTAAAATTTTTGTGCAAAGTATTATGTTCTAGTTAAAAATATATGACTATACCACTGTACAATTTAATAATTACATTTTCACAATTAGTATGCTATGTAATTCTTGAAAAATATATGAGAGATAGAGATTATTGTGATGCCTGTTGTATTGATAAAGAATCTAAACTTTAGAAAGATTAAATAAAACACTTAAGCTCTCATACTTAGCAAATGGTGGAACCAGTATTTCAATCTTTGATGCATTTTATACCATAGAATGTACATTTTAGTTAAAGCTTTACTAAAACTTTTATAGCATGAATACAAACAAGACTTTTTTTTACAATGGAATTATTGACTTCTCAGAAATAATGCTTATTTTATTATTATATAAAATGTTTTACTTATTTTTTTATTCAATAAATGTTTACTGAGTGCCTATTCTCTTTTAACTAACGAGTTTAGGCTATTTATATTTATTTCTACTATCTTAATTTGAACTAGTAATCCTGTTTTCTTTCTGTAATTTCTTTGCCCTCTTTCCATATTCACTATCATTTTTTAAATAACAGAAGGTTTTTTAATTGTGTTTTTTCTTTCTACTCATTTCAAAATTATATATTTTATTTCTGTTATTTTAGAAATTATACATAAAATCATAACATTACTACATGACATCATTTGATCACTTTAAATATTATTGCTCTTGGTAATTAATTGATCTATTTATTCATTGCCAAATGGAACTTGAAGAAGAAAGGGAACTCAAGTTTATGGCTCTGTGACTATTTCCTATTAATTAAGAAATAAAGTTCATTTGGGACAAAATAAGACGAGTTGAATTATGGATACCTATTGTTATGACAGAAAATTGAATAGATACATCTTAAGTCTAGAAAAGGGATATGAGCAAAAGATTATAACTTTAGGCATAATCAACCTAAGATTGGTAGGGATTTCTCAGGGACACTGTTTACAGTAAGAACTCTGTACTAAATAGTGGAGGGAAAAAGAACTAGTTGTTTAGTTTCTATGATACCAACCAATTTTAATAACTTGCAGTTACTAGAAGAATTTGTGCATTTATGTGGCATAGTTTAGGGATATTTCAAATCTACATTGAAATTACTAATATATGCAACTTACATTTTTTCTTCAAATGGTTGTATGTTTAAGATAATTGCTAAGATGCAAATGATTCATAGACTAAGGATTGTATTACTGTCTTTCTCAAACATACAAACTCTAGAAGTCTGAAAGGTTTATGCAGCTCAGATGCTCACAACCACCAGGTGTTCTAAGGTTGTGGTTATATCCTCAAGAGGAAAAAGCCAGAATTACTCTTTATTGGCGTCTCTGTTATTTGCAGAAAACAAGGTACAACAAGAGCATAAAAGATGCAAAAGCTGTCCCAACAAACTTGGCAATAAATAGGAGAAACACATAAAGCAACTCATTGCCAGAGAAAAAGCATAAAATATAAGGTTTTTCTTTTTTTATTATATTTTATTGATTTTTTTACAGAAAGGAGGGAGAAGGATAGAGAGTTAGAAACATCAATGAGAGAGAAACATCCATCAGCTGCCTCCTGCACACCCGCTACTGGGGATGTGCTCGCAACTAAGGTACATGCCCTTGGCCAGAATTGAACCTGGGACACTTCAGTCCGCAGGCCGACGCTCTATCCACTGAGCCAAACTGGTTAGGGCAAAATATAAGGATTTTAAAAGTATTTTATCATTTTTTAAAATTCTACTGACCAGACCTAATTTACATAAACTGTTCTCAAGTCTAAGAGCCGAGTATCTTTTTGCCTTGGTGAACTTCTGAAGTTATGTGGTATTGAGTCACAAGCAAAAAGAAATTCCCCGTCTTTGATACACCTGATTCCCCACAAATTAAAAACCTTAGACACAGTCCATCCAGCTCTCTGAAACATGCTCTGCAAACCAACCAGTCCCTTTACCATCACTCCTTCAATCACCGCCCCTTTGTCACTCACGGGGAATACTGGTTAGTGCTGAATGGATACTGGTCTCAAAGTAAAGGAGAATAAAACCATAATAATTGGTTATATAGTAAGAACCAAGAAAACTGGATTAAGGGCATTATGTGAAAATGTACAGATGAAACATTTTATTTCTGCTTATATATTTTGAGCCATTGTTGAATATAGTAGAATGTATAAAGTAATGATCTATATAGCAAATCTCCTGTGCTTAAACACTGCAAATACAGTATATTGACCTTGGTTGTCTCTTTCACAGTTCCTCATTGTAAATCTCTAATAGATACTTTTTTCTTCAATTTAGAAAAATACTCAAACAGCAATGGACCCTGGAGGACTAATAACCCTGGTCCTGTCCCAGAGGCTAAACCTTAGCAGCCCCTTATTGCCCATAGCCCTGAGACCCCTCATCTGTGAAATGTTGGTTAAAATAGAGCTAAGGAGGCATTCAGGTCTCATGTATAAGCTATAACACTCGGCGGAGACATTTTATACTAAAAAAATAGAATTTTTTTTTCTTCAGAGTGAAAATATTTTTACCTCAACCTAATGTAAAACAGGTAGACAGGTTCACAGCCTCAAATCCACTGTAGAAGCTGGTTCTGTATAAGTAAACAGATCCAGAGAATACAAGTAGGTGGTCGCTGAAACAATGTGATTGTGCTGAGGGATACTAGATAGTCTCTGCTTCTAAATAGTATACTAAACTATTCATAACATTTCACCTGGAATTTCGACTCAGAGAGCCAGGGATCCCTGTTCTGACTCTGACACTTAATGGGCTCTGATGGTTAAGTTAAGCCTGATCTTTTCTGTAAAGAAAGAGCAATATAAACTACCTCACAGGACTGTTGTAAGAATGAAGAGATCATTTATGTAAAGCAATTAGCCTGATGCTTGAAGGATAGTAAGTATTAAATTCAATTTTTCTTGAAGATGTATCTTCAAGAACCCTCTTTAAAATGCTTGTGAGAAAGGTGACACCTTCCGTTATTAGCTGCTAACATTAATTACCAGTTGGCAGGTATTAGTTGCCATCAAACTGACAAGGCAATTAGAAGATGAGTGACACTTGGAAATGTGAATCTGAGGGTTTGAGATGGGGGAGAGATCAGTGAAGAGAAAAATAAAACCAGACAGTGAAGTGAAAGGGCACCTGGTATCTTTGCTCTCTTCAGGGGTTTCCTCATCCTAGAGTAGTGGGCACTAGAAATTATTCTCATACAACAGATCTCTATAAAATGGGAACCACAATTTTACAAAGACGAAAACAAAGCATTCAGTTGATATTTTTTTCTTAAAAAATGAAATTTTACAACACAAAATCTAAGTCTCATAACTTAAAAATTATTTAATAACTGCAACTATGAAAAAAAACCTCAAGAAGTAGTCTTACACCCCTTTTCCTACAAAATAGTAAGATAGTAGGACACTCCCTGCTTTAACTTTTGTGCCAAGATATCAAAAAGCAATTGTCCCAAATCTGAGTTCAACAGTTTTCCCAAGGCCTTTCTTAATTATTTGATCCCTAATTATTATATGTCAATCATGTGTGATCCGCATGCTTGTAGTTACTGGTCACTTGACTTGATCTCTGTTGGTATCTGTGCTCTAAAGATCTCAGCCATGTTCCATATTTGCCTTTATTAAATTCATGAATCCACAATTTTGCAATATTTTCAGGTTTACTTTGCAATTTTAGAAGTGACCAATTAATTTGTCCTTATATACATCTGACCATAATTGCGGTTCCCTAAAAAACGTTGTAATCATGTGGACATGGGTTAAATTTTTAGGACACAGAGAGCTCTGTTGTTCAATTCTGACTAGGCTCAGCCATCTCACTAGACTCAAGAGAAGAAAAGAAAACCATTATTTTCATTTTCCATAGAGTATCTTATTTCATCTTTATTTCTGGTTTATAAGTTTATTATTATAACTTATCTAATCTAATAAAAGCGTAATATTGAAATTGACCATTCCTATGGGCCACGTAAGCCACACCCACCAGCCAATCAGAGTAGCTGCATGCAAATTAACCCAGCCAAGATGAAGGTGGTTGCAGTGCAGGCATCAGGGTGAGCAGGGTGGGCGAGGCAGGTGACAGCTAGGGTGTGTGGGTGGGCGGGGTGCCATGGGCGGGTGGCAGGCCGCAGGTTGGGTGGGTACAGGCGGGGCTGAGGGACCGCTGAGTGCACAATATATTGTGCACCGGGCTCCTAGTGTTTTATAAATGAGGATATTGAAACTTGAAGAGAAACTTGTCTAAAGTCCCACATCTAGTAAATAAAATGACAAAGATTCAGGTATGTGTAATTTCAATTCCAGTGTTCTTTTGACAATACCATATAGTCTTTCCACAACATTATTCTGAAATCTTATTGAAAATTCCTATTTTGTGGAAACACAGGCACTGGTCAATATATTTATTCCATCAATTCAACTGAATAAGTAATTTAATCAATTATTTTTGTTGACTTGACCAAATTGTTAACTGAATTGAACATTTAGCACTGCCAAAATCAAGTATATAAATAATAGATGAAAGTAAATAAAGTGTATGTAGAAATTTTATTATTTTTACCAAATAGAATAATGCAGTACTCATGTCTCTATCTCAACAATTGCTTACAAGTCAGACAGGATAGGTGAGAATGCAAGCATAGTGAATGAAATGATAGAGAAATAAATAAGTTATTTATTTTTATTATGGATGTTTTTCTATGGAAGTAAAAAAAATAATATAATTTTTATACCCTTGAATTACCTAGAAAATGACTATTTTATCACAAGCTTTGCCTGAGCTGCACTTTGTCATAATATGTTCTCTAGATGTCACTGGCAAGAAAAACTCAATGTGTATTGAAGTATTTGACTTATTAACTATATCTGGTAAAATTTATGCATAGAAAGCCAAATATAACAAAGTAACCACTTCAACCTGGAGGTTGTCTTAGGCTATTTAGACAGGGCAGATGAGAAAATAGACCATTGCTATAACCTGCTTTTTCTTTGTTACATTTATTTGGGATTTTTGCATAGATTTCTACATTTCTGCTGGGGTTCACTTAATTATCATTGTTTGATTGGATTTGCTCACATATTTTAAACTCTTTTAAAATAATCTATTTTTCCCTTCTTATGGGTTATTTACTCTACACCAAAGTACGTGGGCCAGGAAAGCAAGCTGCTTACTCCTTGGGTTGTTTATTGGCTAATATTACCTGGAATAACTAGTATTTTTATGTTATGTTGATATGAATCCCCACTTTCATTTGATTTGAACAACCAGTCAAATTAGTGTAGTATAACGGAGCTAAATTATATTGACTTGATGAACTTATAAATTAAAAGGCCTCATATTTTCGAAAAATTTAATGCCCCTTCTTTCATATACTGTGGCATACCAAAGAAATCATATCTTCTCATTGACTCTGAACAAATGAGAGGAGATAGTAAAAAGAAACACACACATAATGGAGAGAGGTAGTTCAGTGTGAATCCCAATTATACCATTTACTCAAATGTTGGTTCAGGTGACAAGGAATAAAACTAATCCTAGCCTCGGTTTCTACCCTTGAAAAATGGGATTAAGAGCCTGGAACTTATACAATATTTTAAAATGATATATTCCTATTTTTTCCCAAACGTATTAGGTAATTAACTAGTACAATTGATATTGAGAAAAATAGGCAGCAATCACATTGATTCAAAAAAGAAAAGCCAAGGAAAGCAAATAGCAGGTGCTGCCTTTGAATGAAGATTAGTTAGCACGGAAAATCATGGAATCAATAATGCCCCAGTCCAGTTCTTTGCATTCATTTCTAAGAAATTGTACTAGTCTTTGTCCATGTTGTATTTAATTCACTGAACCATGCCCAATCTCCTCAAAGCTCAAGTCTTCTCAATCAGCGGTCAGCAAACTTTTTCTATAAATTGCCAAATAATAAATATGTTTTAACTTTGTGGGCCATAGGCTCTCTGCCACAGTCACTCAGCTCTGCTTCTGTAGCGTAAAAGTAGACATTGAAAATACAAAAATGAATGAGGGTGCCTCTCTTGTAATACAGCATCATTTATGGACAGAAGCATTTGAATTCCATATGATTTTCATTCATCTTTTGAATTTTTAAACTATTTAAATATGTAAAATCCTTTTCTAGCTCATAGTCTATTAAGAAGCAGGCAGCCAACCAAAATTCTTTTCCCAGGCCTATTTTTTTAAGAGGCTTTCTTGATAAGGTTATTTTTCTCCTAATTCTTCATGACCCTTCACTCTTTATACAATATTTATGTTAGGATGGAGCAGGAACTAATATACCTTATTTAGCATGTTTGGTTGCATATGACAGAAAATTAACTGAAAATAGCTTACGCTGAATCCAAACAGGGAATGAACTGGCTCTTGACTGAGTTATTAAAAGAAGAACAGCGTAAGTATTTAACTCTTGGGCTCTGGGGTTAGATTCAACTCTGTTACTTTCCACAAGTGTGGCCTTGGAGAGATACCATATCTTGCTCTTGCAATAATTCCTTATTTTCAAAGCTTTCATGTATGTGATAGTTGAAGACATTCAATGAGATAATATATGTGAAATGTTTAAGTAGTGCAAGCTGTGTAGAAAATGTTTCATAACATAGTGACTTTGAGGATACACCCTTTATCGTTTTATTATTAAGAAAGAGTGTCGCCTTCTCCGCTCTCGCCCTTGTCGGCATTCTTAACGTGCCTATAAACAAGTTTCGTTCTCTTGTCTAATTCCTGTCACCTGCTCCCCCACTGCATGCCCGTCTTCTATGCACCTTGTCTCCCCTCCGTGCATCTGTGTACCTTTCGTGCGCTCATTCACACAGTGTGGATGTGTGATGTAGTCAATAGATACTGCTAATTAATCTTCTTAAACCAGTTTATAAGGCTGGCCCAACAAACAGAGCTAAAATAACTCATTTTGTTTTTATTTTTCAGAAGATAATATTCTTTTTATTTTACTTTCAAGAAAATAAATGTAGTGATATAATTCTTTAATAATGCTTAATATAAATCTTACTGTAAATCAAAAAAGTTAAAAATGCCTTCATTTAGGAATTTTAATTAATGCTCTCAAATGGAAAATTAATATTTGAATCATTAGTACTTTTAACTATTTTGTATAGCTACTTAAATATAGATTTAAAATATATTTTTTTTATTGCTTTCAGAGAGGAAGATAAAGGGAGAGAGAAATAGAAACATCAATAATGAGAGAGAATCATTGATTGGCTGTTTCCTGCATGCCCCATACTGAACATCAAGCCCAAAACCCAGGCATGTGCCCTGATAGGGAATTGAACCATGACCTCCTGGTTCATAGGTCAACGCTTAGCCACTGAGCCATACCAGCCAGGCAATTATGGATTATTTTTAATTAACTTTATAAAAAGTATAATTAAAAAATAGTGAACATCAGCAATTTTATGGACAATTCAGTGAACTTTGAAAATAAAGAATATAGTTGTACAATTACAACCATAATTATAACAGAACATTTTCATCACAAGAAATTCCCTAGTGCTTCTTTTTAAACAATTTCATCCCCCTTGGCATCCACTGATTTGCTTTCTGTTCTTAAATTTTGTCTTCACCATAAATTCTTTTAAAGGAAATCATACAGCAATCAAAAGCTGTTTTGAACCCTAGCCAGTTTGGCTCAGTGGATAAAGCATTGGTCTGCTGACTGAAGGGTCCCAGGTTCAATTCCAGTCAAGGGCACATGCCCGATTGCAGGCTCAATCTCCAATAAGGGGCTTGCAAGAGGCAGCCAATCAATGATTCTCTCTCATCACTGATGTTTCTCTCTCTCTCCTTGTCCCTTCCTCTTAGAAATCAATAAAAATATGGTTGTTGTTTGTTTGTATTTTTTTTTAAAAAAAAGATGTTTTGAGACTGGCTTTTTACACTTGGAGTAATATTTTTGATATACATTCATGCTACTAAATCCATAGATAGTTCCTTTTGATTGCTGAATAGTATTCTATTGTCTTAATATTGTCACCAGGTTGGTTACCCATTCACTATAATATAGTGACTATATGATGATAATGGGCTACTCTAACATTCAGACAACTATGAATCATGGTTTAAACAGAATTAATAATAGCCTACTGTTAATGGGAAACCCCTGGGTAGGCTCGGACTGCCTGTCGCAATGTCCAATAAGGAAGGCAGGGTTGAATCTTATAAGGCTTACTGAGAAGTCCAGCCAACCAAGAAGACAGGGAGCTTACAATCCAACACCTCTTGCTGCAAGGTGCAGTGGACAGGATTATACAGGGGAACGGGCTAGGGTGAGGCCAGGAGTCCTGGAGGTTCTCAGAACTTGGCTATTGTATTGTTCTTGGTCATCAGGTGATGAGATGATTTCTTGGCTCCTGGTGGGGTCAGCCTGATCATGCTTAACAGTTCTGCTTGATTGTCAGGTACAGCATACACTGTCCGAAGCTGAGTCACCTCCTCAGTCACCTTGTTTGGAATCAAAGGGAGTATGCAGGTGCACTGGCCTGAGAAATGAAACTTAGAAAAACCTTAACTCCCTATTCCTATATAAGAAACTTAACCCCCTATTTCTAAACGTGTATGTGTTTCAGAATTTCAAAATAGTATGATTATCTTTCAGATTAATTCAAGTGCTCTATCTATCAGATTATAAGCCCCCACCACCACCACTATGATGAAACTGAAAAATAAACTATGAGATTTTTTCTTTGTGATTAATTTGGACATGGACCTGGGTCCCTGTGTTGGCTCAAGAGAATAGCTTGCAGAGACATGACTACCTGTTTCAGGGACATGTTGTTCTCAAGTAATAATTGTGATGAGTCTTTCCAGCTACCAGTTCATGAATTTGGGAAGTGCCGACTGTACATTGCTTTGGCTTGTACCATAACTGAAGACTTACTCTTTTTTTCTTTTTCTTTTGGAATATATGTTTTTAAATATGTTGTGTCATGAGCCATATAACGATGTTTTGGTCAACGATGGACCACAGCAGATAAGATTATAACAGAGCTGAGTATTCCTGTCCCTAGTGTCATCCTAATCATCACACTGGCAGCCCAGCGCATCATACAAATGCTTATGTGTTGCAGTTGCCCATAATGTTCAGTAAGGTAACAAGCGTACAGTTGTGCAGCCTGGGAGCTGCTGCGGAATAGAATTTGTCAACCCAAATATGGTTGTTTGGCATAAGGGTTACTTTAGGCTGGCTAATTTTAACTTATATTCCACTTGGGAGCTCTCAGAACCAAACAGAAGTTACCCTACCTAAAATACGTTTACATTTGTAATGGAAATCTCCATTTGTAAGCGTGTCACCCTTAGAAGAGGGAGAGGACCTTTCTCTAGAAACTCTTATCTATGAGTAAGACAATGACTTAAATCTGCATAGCAGTCTTACCCTTGCTTTCTGTGCTTTGCCTGGTAACTTCCCCAAAACTGATTTTCCCCTTCCCCAACATCTTCCCTGTCTCCAGCTACTAAATATGGTATTTATGGTGGTAGCTTCCTTGGTGGCTTCAGCTACTTTGAGTTCTCTCCTCGAGTTTCCTGGCTCTCTCCTCTGTATATGAGAGATATATGTTATTAAACTTATGTTTGCTTTTCTTCTGTTATCCTGTCTTTTATTGCGGGGATGTCTCAGCCAAAAACTCAGAAGGGTGGAGGGAAAATCATTTTTCCTCTCCTACAGAGCAATAGGCTGTACCATATGGTCCAGGTGTGTGTAGTAGGCTATACCATCTAGGTTTGAGTTAAGTGCACTCTATAATGTTTGCACAAGGAGGAACTTGCTTAGCAAAGAATTTCTCAGAATGTACTCTTGTTAAGCAGCACACAAATATATATGATATACATTTATTTAATAAGATATAAGAAGATTAATAATTCAATAGCAACCTGATATCTTTCAGATTCTATAACAATATGACCTTGGCATAGTGAATTGAAATTAGCCTTTCTCAATCAGGGTTCCACAAGGAATTTAAGCCCTACAGAAGATTATTTGAGTAGCTGTTTTCTCAGTTCTTCCAAGGATGTTACATAGTTAACACCATTCTAAATAAATAAAAGTTAATTTATTATATTCAATACATACTTTAGGGCACTAGGGATTAGAATTTTTCAAGAAGCAATATATTGGAAACATCGTTGCATATCAAAATTTATTTAAACTCCAATTTTATTTTAATGAATGCAGTCTTCCAGAAAAATAATATAATTTATTTAACCTGATTTTTAATATTAGAGGTTTTAAAAGATTTATTGTTATTATAAGTAACCTTGTAATAAACATTAATAGATATCTGTACACTGAATTCCTAGAGGTGGGATTTCCTTGTGAAAGTAGCAGCAGCACATTCGTTGATAAGTATTGTCAAAACGCCCTCTGAAAAGAGTGGAACCAGGTAACAGCCTCATCTAGTCATCGGTGCATAGCTGTGAGGCTCTCTTCTTAGCGTACTTGTGTCTATTTTGTACCCTTTACCAAACCTCTGAACTTCAAATTTTTGGACTTTGTTAGTCCTTTATAGAGGAGGTGTGTGGGGCAGAGAGAGCAGATATAGTCTCTGATCCCTTTTACATCCTTCTTTGTTAGTGTAATAAAGGGCATTCATTGCCTTTCCCTCACGTGGACTCTGACTGCCCTTCTCTAGTTTCATTTGGTCCTTCCATGAAGAATAAAGATCCTGTTCTTCCATCAGCTCTTTCAAGAAAGTTGCTTTGCAAACTAGAAGGGCTCCACCTTCACAGCTCCTGTCCCTCTTCCATGTCCAGAGGGCACATACCATTATTTTTTACCTCCTGCTGAAAACATTTACAGAGGTTAAAAAAAATCTTTACCAACTATAACAAATAGATAATAAATAGCAGGAGGTGCAGGAATAAACATCCCATCTGCCTGCCCACTGGCTTAATCACTTAAAATACAATTAGCTTGTGGCCTTAACAAACACCCTGGTAGTTTTCTTTCAGCTTTTTCAGTTTAGTAAAGTACTAAGATAATACATAGCTTGCTTTGTTTTTTATTTCTTCAGAGAGTTATAGGAACTAGGAGACCTTATCCAATTAATCCCCTGAAATGGCTTCACCTTTTTCTTTTTCCTTCTTCAAAAGGACATAGCCTGCTGTTAAGTGCTATAGCATTTTTGGATTAGATGAGAAGAAATCCAGACTCTCCCATAATAGCAAAGGGGTTATATGTGACCCTTATTAAAAAGTCCAAACAATATGAAATATCATGGCCTTATCTCTCTAACTTCCTGAGCAGCCTGCATCCCAGGGAGAGGGTCAGGGCACGGGGAGGATGAGAGTCTCTGGGGATCAGGGAGCCAGATGTGATTTAGAAAGTGAAGAAAGTGAAATATCAAGCATCACTGTCATCTTTGTTTCACCATATAAATAATCAAAGTACCCTTAGCTGAAATGGAAGTCCATTGTTGTACACGCGAGGTTCCCCTTAAATATTAAGCACAGGTGAGGCAGGGAACGTGATCGACACCTATTCTTTCAGTGACAAACAAAAGAAAACAGTATTTATAGACTCCTTACCACGTGAAAGGCAAAACTAAGCTAATTCCTGGATTAATCAAGTTAATGCAATACATATCAAATAGGTTTTTGTACTATTATTATTACTATTATTGCAGATGAAAACACGGAGGGGAAAAGGGGATTCTGTAGTTAGTTCTATGATACTTTGAAGTTTATTTGTGTATTTAAGATAGCCTTTTCAAATGTTTTTAGCATCTTGGTAAGCAGAATTTTTTAGACCCATAAAAACATAATGAGCAGTGCGATTCTAATTAGAATAGGCCCGCATATAATGGGGAGAGAACAAGTAGGCTACTCAGAGCTGAAGTCCCAACACTGCTCTGGAAAGCTGGTCTGGAGGTTAGTGATGTAAATGCATTCTCTTACGGTGTTCTCTGTTGCAAAGTGGCCTTCAGATAACGTGCATAAATAGTGAGTGACCTCAGACATGGTGGATCATTCATTGCAATAGCTCTTGCCCTCAGGGAGATGAACGTGTGGAGGGAGAGAATGGGTGACCTCGCCCAATTAACACGGTACTGATGCTAGCGGAATGGCCTCCTGTGGCAGAGCTGTTCCCAAGATGTGTGCTCTGGGCTGAGGTCCAGGTTACGTCAACAAGCATCATTCTGGGTGCCATTTCAGTGGCTCTATATTGGACACAAGAGAAAGGCAGAGAAGGGAAAGATAGGGGAAAAACGATGGGCTGTGTTTTTAAAGTACTCGAGAACTTTGCTTTTCCTTTGGGATATGAGCTTTTTCTGAGCCTCGTGTGCAGCTGCAGCCTGACGTTTGACAAACAGACCAGGAAGTTGGAAAGACTGTGACAGCAGTACTACTTTCCCAGTGCAAAGGGATCCTCCTAAAGGTTACCGTGCTTCAGTCTGCAGTTTGACTAGTAGGATGCCTTTAACCTAGAATTGAAGCAAGCAGCAACACGCTGTGAAGGGTTTAGTTTACACTGAGAATACACACTTTCCCATTTATTTCTTTCCCTGTGTTTACTTAAAAAAAACACACCAAAAAACTTATCCTATATAATAAAAGCCTAATATGCAAATCGATAGAACCACAGAAGGATCAACAGAATGACCAGTCGCTATGATGTGCACTGACCACCAGGGGGCAGGATGCTCAATACAGGAGCTGCCCCCAGCTGGCAGGCCCCAGGCCAGCCAAGGCAGGTGCCAGCAGGGGACTCCTGATCATCCTACCAGTTGCTCCACAGAGGGAGGCAACCAGCAGCAGGGCGTGGGGCCGGTGAGTGGGTGGCACCAGGCTGGCCAAGGTGGGTGCCAGCAGCCCTCCCCTCCTCGGTCATCCCCCCAGGGGCACCATAAATTGGCCCTAATCACTGGCCAGGCCTAGGGAACCTTACCATGCATGAATTTCATGCACTGGGCCTCTAGTTGCTAAATATGTAGAATTCTGCCTTCTGCCTTGGGGCAATGTTTGTATCATACAAGTGCCTATAAAGCTCTTAAAGCACATATTGTCTTCTTTTTCTAAGAATGAGATTCAACAAAGAAATAAAGAACTTAGGTTTTTGAATGACTGTGAGCCAGAGGTGTGGTTGGCGCTAATATAGCTTCTGTGCTAATAATGCTTAGAGTTTGCACACTAGGAATAACAGAAGGCACACGGCTCCTCACATCAGGGAAGTCCTCAGAGTTCTAGTTCCTGCCTATGATTCTGGTAGCAACAACATGCATGTCCTTTTCTCTGCCTTGTACAGAAAAAAAAAAAAAGACCTAATTTAATCAATCCTTAGTTTAAATCCTATGAAATTTAGATATTCATATTTTTATAAATAATATAGAATGCTTAGCAAAACACATGGCCATAATAAGTGCTTAATGTATTTACAGGTTACTCCCTAAGTGACATGTAGGAGAAATGTCCTCCTTTGGAATAATCAGATATTGTATCTCCTTGGACCATCAAGACATAATGTTTGGAAGTGAAAGAAGCTAGCAATAACACTGAATTATTTTAAGTCAGATGAGAGAAAATAGGTTGTTGATTCAGTGTCAGTTGAGTTAAGATAACCTGGGAGTTTTGTCCTCATACACAGATTTTCCCTACCTCAAAAAACTTTAGATAAAAGATATTCTAAATTAAAAACAATTTTATTTTATACTAGAGGACAGGTGCATGAAATTCTTGCATGGGGGTGGGGTGTCCCTCAGCCTGGCCTATACCCTCTCCAATCTGGGACCCCTCAGAGGATGTCTGACTAAACTGGAAGTTGGACATTCCTCTCACAAACTGGGACTGATGGCTCCTAACCACTTGCCTGCCTGCCTGATTGCCCCTAACCGCTTTTGCCTGCCAGGCTGATCGCCCCCCAACTGCCCTCCCCTGCTGGCCTGATTGCTCCCAACTGCCCTCCCCTGCTGGCCTGATCACCCACAACTGCCCTCCCCTGCCTGCCATCTTGTGGCGACCATCTTGTGGTGGCCATCTTATGAGGGCATCACGCAAAGGCATGAGGACCACCTAGGATTTTTGTTAGTATAGATTTCAATTACAGTTGACCTTCAATATTATATGAGTTTCAGGTGTACAGTATAGTGATTAGACATTTATTTAACTTACAGTGTGATCTCCTGGTAAGTACAGTACTCACCTGAAATCATGTACAGTTATTATAATATTATCAACTATATTCCCTAAGCTGTACTTATAGTCAAGACTATTTTGTAACTGCCAATTTGTACTTCTTAATCCTTTCACCTTTTCACCCAGCCTTCCAACCCCCTTCCATCTGACAATCTGTATATATGAGTTTGTATTTACCTTCTCTATTCATTTGTTTGTTTGTTTTGTAGATTCCACATAAAACTGGAATCATATGGTATTTGTCTTTCTTTGTCCAACCTATTTCACTTAGCTTGATACCTTCTAGCGGTACCACAAATGGTAAGATCTCATTCTTTTTTATGGCCAAGTAATATTCCATTGCACATATGAACATTTTCCTTATCCATTTGTCTATTGTTAGAGTATTTACTCCATTTACATTTAAAGTAATTATTAGCAGGTATGTAGTTATTGTCATTTTATTAATTGTTTTCTGATTGCTTTTGTAGTTCTTCTGTGTTTCTTACTTTCTTACTCTCCTTGCTTATATGTTGTTGACTTTCCATAGTGTTGTGTTTGGGTTCCTTTCTTTTTATTTTGTATATATTTCTTGCAGAATTTTGGTTTGTGCTTCATATATACCAAGCTATGTTTATAGCAGTCTATTTTCAGTTGATGGTCACTGAAGATCAAACACATTCTAAAATCACTACCTTTTTTATTTTCATCTCCTCCATATTTATGTTTTTATCATTATTTTTTACTACTTTTGTGTGGATGTGTGTTTGTGTTTATCCCTTAATTTACTGTTGTAATTATATACCATCTTTCAACTTCTGTCTTTTAACTTTTGTAGTAGATTTGGTGTTAATTGGTCTCGCTTTTATTATGTATTTGCCTTTTGCTGGGACTAGCCAGCAACCCCTGAATGACAGGTGAACAGATTACTCTGGAACAGTTTTACTGTGAAAGAGAAGACTAAGGGATTGCTTGCTGAAGGAGCCAGGCAGCCTCCATTGCTTGTCTTGATGGCCTTTTATTGCAATTTTTATTTTTAGATACAATCAATAGGGTGAGTAATCTTGGGAGGACACATGTGTTTTACATTGTCCTCAAGGCAAGGTCATCCAGGAAGGGCATCTGAGGGGTCTGCACGTGCACAAGCTTGTTTGGAAAGGTCAAGGACTAATTAGGAGCACCGCCTTCAACATTCCCCTAAGTCTCCCCTAAGTTGGAATTCTGATAAACAGGGCAGGTGGCGTTCCACACACTTCCCTTTTCTCAGAATGTCCTTACAAACTTTCCAACCAAGTCTCACATGCTCCCCAACAACTTTGTCAGTGAGATTGTCTTTTTCTTTATGACATTGTATTATTCATATTTTTAATTTTATTCTTAAAGAAGTTCTTTTAATATTTCTGTAACACTGGTATGATGCTGGTAAACTCCTTTAGCATTTTCTTGTTTGGGAAGCTTTTATCACTTCTTTGACTTTAAATGACAGCCTTTCTGGGTAGAGTATTCTTGATTGTAGGTCCTTGCTTTTCATCACTTTGAATATTTCATGCCACTCCCTTCTAGTTTGCAAAGCTTCTGTTGAGAAAATAGCTTCCAGTCTTATAGAAGCTCCCTGGTAGGTAACTAATTGCATTTCTCTTGCTGCTTTTAAAATTCTCTCTTTGTATTTAACTTTTTTTCTTATGATAATGTGTTTTGGTGTGGGCCACTTTGGGGTTGATTTTTTTTTTTTTTTTTTTTTTTTGGTGAGGGTAACTATTTGCACTTCCTGGACTTGTATGTCTGTTTCTTCATGAGTTAGGGAAGTTTTCAGTCATTATTTATTCAAATAAGTTTTCAATTGCTTGCTTTTCTTCTTCTTCTTCTGGTATTCCTAACATGTGAATGTTGGTATGTTTGATGTTGTACCAGAGGATCCTTAAAATATTCTCATTTTTTAAAATTCTTTTTTTCTTTTTGGTACTCTCATTGAGTGTTTTCTGCTACTTTGTTTTTCCAATTGTTACTCAATCTTCTGCTTCATCTAATCTGCTATTGATGCGATATAATAATGTATTCTTCATTGCAGTTATATTCTTCATTTTATGACTAATTCATTTCTATGGTTTCTATCTCTTTTTTGTTTCCTATCACTTTGTTGAATTTCTCACTGAAATAATCTATTCTTCCCTTTAAGTTCATTGAGCATCCTTGTAACCTGTGTTTTGAACTCTGCATCTGGTACTCTGATTGCCTCCATTTTATTTAGTTTTTTTCTGTTCTTTTATTTAGAATATGTTTCTTTGTCCCCTCCTTTTGGCCTTCTCCCTGTATTTGTTTCCATGTGTTAGATAGATCTAGTGCATCTCCCATACTTGGCAGAGTGGCCTTATGTAGTAGGTGTCCCATGGCATCCAGTGGGGCAGTGACCCTGTTCATCTGCGCTGGGCGCTCCAGGGGTGTCCCTTGTGTGGGTAGTAAGTGCTCTCTGATTGTAGTTGAGCCTTGATTTCTTTTGGCATGTCAGTGGGTGGGATTGACCTCCAGGCTGCTTGGCTGTGAGAACTAATCATGACTACAGCGGACAAGCTAACGGTTCTGACCTCATGGAGAGGGAATCAGTTTATAGGCCTTTGGTGCTTTTCTTTGGGTGTGTCCTTTGTGGTGGTAATTGGGTGGTACTCTGTTGTAGTCTGAAGCCAGCCATCAAGTATATTCATTCTGGGGCCTCTTTGAAGATGCTTTGATGCAGGTTGAGGTCAGCTGCTGCTTAAATCCAGCCTCAGGCCACCTGGTAGGAGCTACAAAGTGACCTTTAGTTAGTAGCTGTCCATACTGAGCCTGGAGATGCCTGGGCATGGTTATGCTGTGAACCAAGGCCACTGCCACTAGTGCCTTGCTTGGGGCCACTTTGAAAGAGGTACAGGGCATGCTGAGGCCAGCCACTGCTTATTTGGGGTTCGTGGATCTTTGAGAGGTTTTATGAAAATCCACAGCATGGGTCCAGGCTGGCAGCTTGTGTGAATTAGCTTCTGAATGAGGTTTGGGGCCAGGAGGGGTCTCAGAAAATCACCAGAGTGGAGCAAGGGCAGTTAGTCTGGTTAATAAAGACTCAGACTTCACACTCACTCGCACCTGTAGGCTCAGTGTGGGAGGACTCAGCAAAGGAGCACTGGTTTCTTTTAGTTCCAAAGAGAGTTTCCCCTCCAGCCCCTTCAGTTCCTTCCCATATGTCCCTGGCACTTTTTAAGTTTTTGTCTTTCTGCTGAGCTTAGAGCCAGTTTTTGTGAGCCTGTAAATCCATGTATGGGCCCTTTAAGGGGACACATGAGTCTCCAGCAGCCTTCTGACTCACCTAGAGTTCCTGCTGCTTTTCACAACCAGCTGTTGTAGAAACTCCTCTTCCTGGCACTGGTGCTCCAGGCTGAGGAGTGTGGGTCTGGGACCTTGGAAGCTGAGATATCTCTCCCAATTCTTAAAGGCCACACAGGGTGTGGGACCAGCCCATTCCACACCTCTGCCCCTCCTACCTGTCCCAGCTGGGCTTCTTCTTTATATTGTTACTAATTTTTGTGCACTTGTGGGGGAAGGGGGTCCCCCTCAGCCCAGCCTATGCTCTCTTGCAGTCTGGGACCCCTCGGGGGATGTCCATCTGCTGGCAGGCCTGGCCAGACTGGGTGAGGGGCTGAGAGCCATTTTCAAGCTTCTCACAGTCCCTTCAGGGTTCAGATCCCTACTGGGGTGCCTGGCCAGCCTGGATGAGGGGCTGAGGGCCATTTTCAGGCTGCCCACAGCTCCTATTGACACAATATCCCAGCGAGGCTGTCTAGAATCAGGTTTCTGGAGTTTATTTATCTTCTATAATTGAAACATTGTTGCCTTGAGCAGAGATCAGGCCGGCCTAGGCAGGCATTTCAATTCCATCGCTGGTGCAAGGGAAGCTTCCTGTTTGCTCTAGCTCTGTGGCTGCTGGCCACCATCTTGGCTGGGTTAATTTGCATACAGATGCTCTGATTGGCTGGTGGGCATGGCTTAGGTGGCTCAGAGTGATGGTTAATTTGCGTATTACTCTTTTATTAGATTAGATAGGAGTCTGCTCAGCTAGTGTTCAGGTGTTTCTCAAGAATGATTGTTTAATAATTGAGTTGTAATTTTTATGTGGTTGTTGGAGGAAACAACCACACAATTTACCTACTGTGCCATCTTGACCAGAAGTCCATAATTCTATTTAGTGAATGTTTCTATGCACCAAGCATCAAGCTATGTACTTTGCTTAAGTCACTTCTATTTAATATTTACAAAATACTAGGAAGGGAAGACTTTCTCCATTTTAAAAATAGGGCAATGAAGACAGGAACATTCTGCAACTTGCCCAAGGTTATATAAAGACTAGAGGCCCGCTGCATGAAATTCATGCATGGAAGGGGGTGGTTTTTCAGCCTGGCCTGCACCCTCTCTAATCCGGGACCCCTTGGGGATGTCCAAATGCCTCTCATAATCCAGAACCGCTGGCTCTGAACTGCTAGTCTACCTGCCTGCCTGATTACCCCTAACCACCTTTGCCTTCCTGCCTAATCACCCTAACTGTTCCCCTTCTGGCCTGATTGCCCCAATCACCTTTGTCTCGCCCTGCACCTGGGACCTAGGATTCCCTCCTCTGGCCAGTTGCAGGTACCTGGCACCTGGGCTTCCCTCCCTCTGACCAGCCGCAGGCACCCAGGATCAGGGCCAGCCTCACCCAGGCTGGCCACAGCTACTTGGGACCCTGGGTGGGCGACTTCGCAGGGGATGCAGCCACAGGCTCCCGGGACCTTGAGGCGGGCAGCTTGTCCCTCTCTCGGGCCGCAGCCTGGCTGGTCCCCATTCCTCTCTCGAAAGCTAATTTGTGCCTGGCTGGTCTCCATTCCTCTCTCCCTAATGTGAGTCTCTGAGCAGTTTCAGCACAAGGGTGTGAGGGCTCCAGGGCCTGATGACCATTTGCATATTAACTCTTTATCATATAGGATTAGTGGTGAAGGCAAGGTTTAAAAAGTTAAAAACTCAAAATCTAACTGAAAGATGTTATCTACTTCTGTAGCTTTGCCCAAAGTAGACTACATTTTATTAATTCATTTATCAACCATTCAGTGTTTCTACAGTAATTTCTATAATCCAAAAAAATGTAAAAAAAATATAGAATCTTATACATCATGTCAATAAAATGCCTTAACACGAGGATTTAATAATATGGATTTTTTTTAACAATATATGAAACCAATTATTTTTTTCTCCACTTATTTCAGATCCTAATAACTTAAATACTCATGCAAATTGTTTTATCCTTCTATATTATATTGACCATAAATTTTCATTTTGTTTCCATTATCTTAAATTAATTTATACAGCTTTCATTTTTAATATAATTAAATAATTTCTGGAAATACATATTTAATTATTTTTTAAATGTGGGGAAAAAACACAAATGATTGAGTAAAAAGAAGTAAAGTAAATGCATTGTTTCAGGTTTTATACATAACTTACAATTCTGTATGTTTGCATAGTAAATTATTTATGTAGAATCATAAATAATTGAGTGAAAAGAAGTAAATGCATTGTTTCGGATTTCACAGGCATGAAAGATTGTCAAAAATATTAAGATGTTTTTTGATTTATTAAATCAAAGTAATAATGTTCCTTAAAGTTACCTGCCTCAATTTTAGTATCTATCTACTTTTATCTCCTAGTATCTACCTATCTATCTATCTACCTATCATCTACTTAGCTGTCTACCTACTTACAAAATGAAATAAAAATATAATAATTACCAAATAACTCAAGTGGTTGTTTAACTAGAATATTTCCTTTCTAGGTTAATCTAGATTAGAGGTCCTCAAACATAAATGATCCACCTAGGGGACATTTGGCAGTGTCTAAAGATATTTTTAATTATCATAACTGGATGGGCAAAGGTGGGCATTGTGATTAGATGCTGTTGGCATCTAATGGTAGAGGGCAGAAGCTAGAGACAGGAACACTAGTAAATATCCTACAATGTAGAAGACTGTCTCTCACAGGAATTACCTGGACCCAAATGTCAATAGTACTGAGATTCAGAAACCTTGATTCAGGGGTCCTCAAACTACGGCCCCCGGGCCACATGCGGCCCACTGAGGACATTTATCCGGCCCGCCGGGTGTTTTTGCTGCCTTGTTTTTTTTTACTTCAAAATAAGATATGTACAGTGTGCATAGGAATTTCTTCCTAGTTTTGTTTTGTTTTTTAAACTATAGTCCAGCCCTCCAACGGTCTGAGGGACAGTGAACTGGCCCCCCGTTTAAAACGTTTGAGGACCCCTGATAGGAAGCTTGCTGAATTAAGAAATTTTATATCAGCAATAAGTTTAGACAATTAGTAAGTACTCTTTACTTTTTAGTTTCTCAAAATATTAATATTACTGGAGAGTACTCATTCTCAGAAATAAAGATACTGAGTAAACTAGCGAACTACCATTTGATACAGGTAAAATGGGGAAAGGAAGCCAAAGGGGAAGAGCAAAGAAGCTTATGGTATTTCAAAGCTATTAAAACTGGGATGGTCCCTCATAGGCCAGCACCCTAGTGTTCTCGTAAAGATGCTTCTACATTAGCTCGTCATAAAGTATTCATTTAGGTATGCTATTACAGCAATGTCAGCATTAGGCGATCTCCTTGGTCAACTTCCACACCTGCATTTTAATTTTCCCCCCTGATACAATCAGTGATGGAAATATTGGTGTAGGGGAGTGCTTGTCCACTTGTAAAGCACAGCTATCACGCTGTGTTTTAAAATTGTGACAGTCCTATCTGAGGACTTCATTACTGAGTTAATAAAATCAGTGCTGTGTTGCAGCTATTCTAGAGCAAAGGCACGTGCTTTTTTCTCCAGGTAGATTAAAACATTCATTTTGATGTCATCTCTTTGTAATTAAAGTAAAAGGTCAGGTTAAGTTAAAAGTAAAACTGTATAAAGAGGCAAAATTCCAAAATGGTGGTCTGATCAGAAAAGAGCTAATTAAAAATAATTAAGATGACATGGTTTTTATTAATAAGTCTTCGCCACAAACTTTGAATCAGTAGTCTTAAGTGAAATACACAAGGTAAAAGAACTGTACTAAAATTCTTGTTTCACTAATTTTCTCTTTCACATCCAACATTTGTGAAAATAGCTAGTAACATATTGTTACTTCTATAAATTCTTTTTACTTTAGGCCAACCTAATAAGCTCCATAAAACTGAGCAAACTGTCTAGAATATTGGTATTTGTTCAAGTTTCATGTCCTTATCACATATAAACGTAGCTACATATATAGTAGACTATAAGTATTCCCAGGAGTTCTGTAAAAAACTGCCTCATAAATCATTTTAATTGTTTTATGAATCACCTTATAAATGGGAAAGCTGTGTTCAATATCTTAAGAGATTCATGTTATGATGCATAGTAGAAAATATTTTCACAACTGTGTTCATTATATGTTCATTCAGCTATTAGTTATGTTGTGCTAGCCTCTTTTTACAACTGAGGATATGTTGGTGAATAAAATAGGGAAAGTTCCTGCTCTAAGAAATCTCTATAGATAGATAGATAGATAGATAGATAGATAGATAGATAGAGCTACATAGATAGAGCTATCTATCTATCTATCTATCTATCTATCTATCTATCTATCTATCTCTCTAATCTATAGTGTTAAGATTGAAAAGCCAGTGAGGCACAAACTCATGTACGGCATTATGATATTTATAAAACTATTGCCAAAGTCTGCAAAATAGTTTAAAAAACATCTTGTTTTACTAATGATGAAACAATAAAACATTGTGTTTACCATCAGAAAGGGATATATAAACTGCTCACTGGATACTGTAGTGAATTGGAAAAAAATTATTTTAGCTATCTAGAGAAATGATATTAAATAATACTCTGGTGAAACTCCAGATATTTCCAATTGTCTTTAGTGGCAAAATGGCATTCTGTTTAAAGTTTCTAAATAAAAGTTAAATAATTCTATGTATTAAATAGTTGCCATATTTTATAGTAATCACATGACACAGTCCCTGCTCCAGGGAATATATAATTTGGGAAGGAAGATGGTATATCTACAAAGAACAGAGTCACTGAGAAAACATAAGCAAGACCAATACAAGAGGAGGATATTGTGTGGATGATGAGTAGGGGGTAGGGAGACCATATAATATATTTGATATCCTAACTGGAATGTTTTTAGAGGGAAAGGAGAGATTATTAATAATGTTTCTAGGAAAAATGAGGTAAATGATCACTTGTCTAAGTAAATCAAGACACAAATAATGGTAGGTCCACAGAATTTCAGAAAAGAAATTCATTGTACATTGGAGTGACTGCTGAAGCCTTTCAGGAAAATGGCCCTGCACTTGGCTTGTGTCTAGACATGTGACCCAGCAGAAGGAAGGGGGAAATGCAACCAGGCCAGGGAAATAGCTCCAGAAGAGACTTTGATTTGAGAATTACCCTAAGACAAAGCATGGATTGTGAAGAATGGGAGATAACAGTGGATGGTTAAGAAAGAGATGGATTGAAGCATAAGAGCAGAAATGTAATAGAGTCCAAATTCCATGAAAAAAGGTCTCATATAAGAGATTCTTACAAGGCCTATTGGTTGGCATGTGAAACCTCAATTTGATGTCAGATGGGAATATTGTGGCGCAACATGTAGTATAAAATATACACGTTTTAATTCCGCATAATCTATATGCTGCTGCATGATAAATTGGAATAGAATAGCATGTGGGTATATTGCCCACATGCTAAGTCAAATTGCTCTTTTAAGCATAAATGTATTTTTACATATCGTGCAATGATTTATGATTGATGCAGCAAAGAAGATAAGCAGAGCAAAAATTATGTGCGTATATGGGTATACAAATGCTAATGTAGCATTTTAGGTAATAATGACTATTTGTGAGCACTTACTATATAATGCTGACATTATGTTAGCATTACTTCTAAAATTTCTCCCCAAATCCTGTGAGTTAGATGTCACTGCAATGATTTGATAGATGAATAAACAGAATGGAAGAAGTCAGGTAATTAGCTGAAAACTGCACAGCTGCTAAGTGATGTTAGTGCAAATATGCAAACGTATTTTTGCGTTGGTGTGAAGTCCGTGGTCTTGACCAGGGTGCGCCGTGTGTGCTCACTGATGAGCCCATGGACCTCAGTTCTTACACAGCGGTGCCGACCTGGAAAGGAAGCTGAGTACTCAATACGCATCTTATTCCTCTCAAATGGGACATGATTCGTGCTAGTAACAATGCCGCTTTAATCACTTTCTTCCAGTACACACATGGGATAAATACTAGCATAATATATATATATATATATATATATATATATATATATATATATATATATATATATACAGGAAGTCCTCAGTTACTCGGAGATCCGTTCCTATGGGCGATGAAACGCGATTTTCACTGTAAGTTGGAACCCGCTACCTCACTCACGTGGAGCACAGACACACCAGTAATGAAGTAAAACAGTAAAAAAAAAAAAAAAAAAAAAAAAAAAAAAAAAAAAAAAAAAAAAAAAAAAAAAAAAAAAAAAAAAAAAAAAAAAAAAAAAAAAAAAATTAAAAAGAAAGATAACAATCCCTGCGCTTTACTGGTAAAAAATAAGAAAAACCATAAAGCACATACGTACATACGTCGAAATGACGGAACTTTTTTTTATAAATAAATGCGAGATGGCAACATAAGTCGAGTCTGAGGTAACCCGAGGACTGCATATATAATCTTTCTGTTCTGCCCATTCTCTGACATGATGTGTTCTAATATTTCTTGATTTTCATTTAAGCATTTGGTGTGGCCTATTTCTTCAGGTGATCCCTATAAATCAGACTCTCTCATTTTCACCTTGAGCCGTCAGCTCCTAAATTAGTGGCTTCTGAGTAAATTTATCATCCTAACAGCTAGTTTGTATTATTGAAATTTGTGGCAATCCCTATGGACATTTAGTTTTCATATTTCTAAAACTATAATATTGTTTAGCCTTTCTGGGTTCCAATAAAATTATAGTATTTTTATTTCAGCTTATATAGGTCCTAGTAGTCTTGTGATTTGGGAAAACAGCACTGAGTTAATCACCGGAATTATTAATGAACCAACAAGCTAGGAACAGTTGCTTATGGGAAAAATACATCACAGAGCCCACACTTGTGGAAAAAACAAGGAACATATCTCAGTAATTGCTTCTCAGTAAAGAAGTCTGAGTAAGTTTGGTTTTCAAGAAGTAAATAGCTTCTGTGTTCAGTAATTTGAGGAAGGGTTAAAGATTAAGGTGACATAGGAACTGACTAAAAATAAACATTTCAGGAAAATGAAGTCTTAAAATCGTTTGGACAAATAAATAAAAAGGAAAAAGGAAAATATGAAAAACAATTGATGCAGGGAGAATCAACATATATTTTTCCATTCAAACCTTTTATTTCCATAGTAATGCACACCACATATCTCTGAATATCTAACATTCATATCTAACATGAATATTAGTCTCAGTATAATGACCAATCATAATTATTGTAAATATATCCATTTTCAAAGTTACATTTCTTCTTTTTTAAATGTGGTCTTTAGCTTCTCAAACTTCACTATTATTTAATACTGAACTTTTTCATGTTGCCTACTTCACAAATTTTGATAATATGTCATTAGCAAAGAGTAACATTTGGAGGCTAAAGAACAAACATGCTTATAAAAATTAAAATTATCTGATTTTTGCAGAAAAACATCTCTTGTAGAATTAGAGAGTAAATTTTTAAAAATTCTTGTACCATTTATATTATTAGTGTAACTTATACTAACATTTCTACTTTTCCCAATCAACTGAAAAATTGTAGCCAAAGTTTCATGCTATGTGAACTCATATAAATAAAAATTTAAAGATTTATTACAGTGATTACATGTCAACAGAGATAAATACGAATTTTATGATTAGGATTTTTTTTTCTGAAGTAGGTGAGCCATAGGGACAAACCCCCAGAGCAGAAAATCAACCATCTCAGTGCCTGTTGATAAATAGACAATACCCGCTATTTCTACACGGTGCATGGCAACATGACAAATAAATTACCTTCATTAAAGATTTGCATGAAGGATTAATGAGCATTAGTTAAGCCACAAAAGCACAAAGAACATTTATGAAAAATTACATTGAATGTAGGAAGTTGAGAGGCAGAGGATCTCATCATAATAATTTATCTTACCTGAAGATTTTCTGCTACACCTATATGATAAATGTAACCCATACGCAACCGAGGTTCCACATTTAGCATGCAAACTTAATAAAATCACAAGTTTAGAGGGTTTCATCCTCTGTGACTCACCTACCTAGAAAGGGGATAATTTATTAAACTTATATTTGCTTCTGTTCATACTTATCCTGCTATAAATCTTTAAACTTGCACCATCAAATTTGCATAGCATAAAATTAAAAGAAGTAAATATGTCTTTTAAAACTCACTGTGAATGAAAACTGTTGAGTGGTTTTAATTTTCTTTTGCTTTCGGTGCATAGAGCTAAATTAAAATTTAATTATTTTAGTTATACGCAAATGACAAATATCTTTTGGATAACAGACATTTTACTAAATAAAACAGAAAAAAATTGAGAAAATTTAATTTTGCTAATCAAGATTTCCAATTTCTTCCCTTCAAATGTTGCCCAAGATTAATGTTTTCTACTCATCCATTACTGCCAACTTGTGGACTACTGTTAATTTCAGAAAATACTGGGTTATTTATGTATGGGACTTTTCTGGTTAAATATTTTTTTAAAACTCTGTAAATTCTAAGATCAGGAATAAGTATCCATGTTTGTAATCGCACATTCATATTTTGTTTGAATATGACACACGAACACTCACATTTCAGACACACTGTGCAGCTAATTTATAATAGCTTTCTATGATAGAGGACACACCCTTACTATTTTACATAGTTAAGACCTTTATGGCTTTGTGACCGCAGTTTAATTAGATTGTGACTCAGTGGTCAATAGGCATTCCCAGAAACCTGCTCTTGTCACTTGAGTGGGATTCAGACACTGCTCTGCTTAGTTGTTATATGAAGCATCGGAGTTTTAATTGGCAAAATTAGACTCCATAACATTTATAACAGTCTAATAAACACTTGAACCCACTATTTATCAGGTTTTTATTTTTTCAGATAAAGATCTGTGCTCAGTAAGAATTGTTGGTCAAGTTATTGATCTCTGTATCTTAGTTTTATCATTCATAAAATGGGGTTGCCTAGCCCTTTAAGGATTAAATTAATACACATAGACCACACTCTCTGGAGCATACTAAGTACTATACAGCTTACTAGATCCTATTGGTGCTCCGCCCAGATCTCCTTCAGCTGGTGAATGCACCCATGCAGGAGTGCTCCCTTCTGCAGAGATTTCCCTTGCCCAGGACATTTCCTGCCCCTATGGCACCTCCCTTCCCCTGGCCTGTGGCCAGTAACTGACTGGTGTAGGGGAGGGGGCCACACAAGACGTATTCTCTTTATCTTCTATTGACTCACTCACCAAAGCTACAGTGGACTTTGCGTCCAAGTGGAGTTAGTCCTTAACTAATCGTTGGTAGGGGACCACATCCTTCCTTAACTTTTTTATTTTTTATTTTTTCCTTTTCCCTATCCTGTTTCATTTGAATTTTAATCCTAGGAGCACTCTATCAATAAATCACATCAAAAAGAATCTGCTCTTCTGTTTCTAGGAAACTGACCTAACACAATACATGTTCACTAATGTTGCTATTGCTGTCCGATATTCTGATCACCTTGGTCATGTACACTCTTGGACTGTACACTCTTTCAGGGACTCCCCATCTATCTCTTCTTTAAACTAAGCTCTTCCTAATTTTGATAAACACAGCAAGGTCATAGTCCCTGGCAAAATCTAAGGGTACCAATATTCTATTGTTGATTAAGGGCTGGGGTCTGTGAGCTTTAACAATGAATTGTAGGAAGTCTAGAGTGAATGCTTTTTAATGCAAAATGTGAAGCCTGAGTTGAACTTGTACACAGACTGTCACACTGTCAAGTAAATGCTGGTCCCTGACCTGATGGAGTTTACAATTCAAAAAAAAAAAATAGAGTTTTAAAACCCCTTAGCAAAACAAGAAATTTAGGTTGCATTTGAAAAGAGTTAGTAATGACCTTTCTATCCAGACACAGGGCTCCTGGGATTAAAAAGTCCTCTGTCGTGCGAAGCATTCCACAGGGAAATAAAAATAGCTTCTGTCACCCAGTGTGTGTAATCACCTGAACTCTGGAACTTGCAATTCACTTACTCAAAGTCCTTTGAGTTGTGGATTCTGGGAGAATGCCAATGTCCTACTGTTTCTATTATAAATATTCTTTACTTTATATTTTGTTTTGCTAAAGGTGCTTTGAATTATAT
Source organism: Murina feae (assembly GCA_004026665.1). NCBI lineage: Eukaryota > Metazoa > Chordata > Mammalia > Chiroptera > Vespertilionidae > Murina > Murina feae. Next base: position 21,774 of record PVJC01001142.1, on the reverse strand, counting down.
GCACATAAAATTTTACTTTGTCTTGGTGACACACGTTTGAAGCAGAACTCTGCTGCTTCTGACTTTCGGTAACAAACACGATGAAAACACATGCCTCGGAAACTTATAAAAAGAAGAATTAGTACTTTGTTTTGTTCAACAAAGATAACTAAAATTTAATGCAACAATACAGTCTGTCTTTGCTTTAAAGTAATTTCATTTTTTAACACATGACAAATGTTCTCTCTTGCATTCTTCACATCTTTGAAAATACCTTGATCCTGTAGGCACTAACCAAGTGTCTGTTTTACAGCTTTATTCTGTTGTTATTCTCAGGATCCTTGCCTCAGGCTACGTTTTATAGGGGAAACTTTCAACACTTGTAGAAATTTAATCCACCTACACAGGATTCAAGGTGCCTCTGCATGATACCCAATACTGCATTACATGAGGTCACTTATCCTGACCAACAGCTGCCCTTCCTTCATTTTGAACATTGTCACTGAAATAGCTTTTGTAGTCCTCAGCACAACCATAAAATGGATACATTACCATCCCATTATATGGATACTGAAATTGAGGTTCAGCAAGATTAGAATATAATAACTGAACCAGTATGATATAATGATAAAATATAGGCTTAGAGTGAGTCAGATCAATTTGAATTTTTCCTCTGACAATTATTAGCTGCATTTTTCCACTGGTTCCTTAATCTGTTTGAGCCTCAGGCCTTCTGATAGAGACATTTTCTATCACAATGAAGGTATAAATCAGCAACGTAAAAAGATATTTTCTACTAATTTCAGGTTGTGTCTCCTTATGGCCAGTAGAAATAGATAATCAATGAGACAATTCTCTACAAAGTTTTCAACATATTATTAATTCCAAAACCCAAAGCTTCTGATGTGTACACACATTATTAGGAAGAATGGTTATTTTCTGTCTTGTAGTTATATTAAAGAATGTTGAAATGAATCATAGATAATTATTCACTGATACTGTTTTCAAGGATTTCAGAGAGTCCAGTATGCTATTTCATTCCCATTTCTTACACTTTCTATTATTATTAATGGCACTTCAATTATGAGAAATGAGTATCGTTGTCCATATGGACACTCTTGTTTTTATATCCTGTAGATGTGGAAGTATATCAGATGTGGGAAGGGGAAATCTTCTGTTTTGTGACACTGAATCAATTACAGCCATTGTGTTGAAATTCTGCAATTCATGAAGCCATAAAAACCAGGACATTCAACTAGGACAATAGACAGGGCAGGTCTAGAAACTTTCCTCTTACCAAAATTTAGAAATAGTAAAGTAAAGAAAATTCCACTATACAGTTAAGCTCATAAGAAAAGAAAAGAATCCCCTGGCTAAAATCTGGGAATAGTGTTAATCCTGAGGTGAACTTGGCACAAAGTGGATTGTTTATATGTCATGGAAATAGATCTTAAGGTCTAGGAACGTGACAGTGCATGCTCATGCTGGGATCAAGGTCACATCTTTGGACCTCCTTGAGAATGGCAACTTAGATTAGCAATGTCTGCCCCAAGCCAGGCCCACATTGGGCTGTATTCTGAGTGGACTGAATGATTCTCACTGATTCAGGCTGAAAGACCAAAACTTCCCCCAGGAGAAACCAAAACTTCAAGCCAACACAGCACATGGGACTATAGATCAAAGTATATTACCACATAGTAACAAAAGTTCACTGGTGAGATTTAATATAAAAATTAATGCCAAGTAGATATATCTCAATTGGGGCTCTTGGTAGAAGCTGATGCAAAAGCATCCTTGACAGAGACTCTCACAGCCTAGAATGCACACGGTACCTCCCAAAGGAGGTACCGTCTGCTAAAACAGGGAGTACACACCGAAGAATTCTATCAGAAACTTCTAAAATGTTATTTGTTTTAACTAAGCATACTATTAAAAGAGAACTCTAGAAAAATGGGAAAAGCACAATTGATCAAATGATCTCAATATTTTTCTGAAATGAATAATAATATTAAAAATTTAATAGTAATCAGCTTGTCTTAAATAATTATGAGACCAAGTGTCATAAAGAAAAAAAAACCTGCCCTGGCCAGTTTGGCTTAGTGGATAGAATGTTAGCCCCATGGACTCAAGGCTCCCAGCTCTGATTCCGGTCAAGGGCATGTACCTCAGTTGCAGGCTCAATTCCTGGCCCAGGTTAGGGCACTTGAGGGAAGCCAACCAATCAGTGTGTCTTTCTCACATTGATGTTTCTCTCTGTCTCTCCCTCTCCCTGCCACTCTCTCTAAAAATCAGTGAAAAAATATCCTTGGGTGAGGATTAACAACAAACAAATAAAAAAAAAATCCATGAAAGACTGATAACACTAAAGCTGACTCTGTTACTACCTTCCTGAATTATTCTATAAACCTCAGACTCTAACATAATACTAAATAGATGATGAATGCTCATTTTTATAGTAAAGAAAACTTAAAAAGATATTAAATAAATACTAATAGAAAATGAAAAACCCATTAGTAGGAATTAAATAGCAATCTTAAAAGATATTTAGCTCAGTTCAATGTTTTTATTCTTGGCACAGTTATAATCAAATCTAAGTTCAGGTGTACAGTTTCTACTTTGAATATTTCTTGGAGTTACAGAATGCTTTGCTATGTAAAACTGTGAAACCTTATTTTAAAAACTAAATAAGCATTTTTGAACCTCCCAAATATTCATTTACCTGTAAAATAAGAAAAAGTGCCAGTTTTGTGTAAATGCTTTTTTTTATTATTCTAAAAATATTTTACAAAACATTGGTTCAACAAACACTGTCAGTAAAACAGAAGTAGCATGCCCTAACCGGCGTGGCTTAGTGGATAGAGCGTCGGCCTGTGGACTCAAGGGTCCCAGGTTCGATTCCGGTCAAGGGCATGTACCTTGGTTACGGACACATTCCCAGTAGGGAGTGTGCAGGAGGCAGCTGATCAATGTTTCTCTCTCATTGATGTTTCTAACTCTCTATTCCTCTCCCTTCCTCTCTGTGAAAAATCAATAAAATATATTAAAAAACACACAACAGAAGTAGCATCTTGGTGAAAGGTAGACAACTTTAATTATTCACTGTGTTCTTTGCCTTGAATTTCAAGTAATACAACCCAAAAATTGAGATAACCTCAGTAAAATCTAGTGTAAAATAAACTGCAAAAATATCCAGATGTCTGTGAGCAATGTTTAAGTGACAAATGAAACTCTTATTATGACAAGTAGAAGAATTCATGGTGTTCAGTGTGAAGAGTCCTTGAATGTAGAGTAGAAGCTGGTGCCAAAGCACCTGAGACAGAGACTCTCAGCCTACAATCACGTGATACCTCACAGAGAGTCTAGTCTGGAGTCTATTTGAACAGCATGAGGACAGAATGAAGTATTTTTATTATAATCTATGGGCTTTCTTTGAGTAAAGCCACATGGATACCATTAAAACATTCTTAATAAACTATCAAGTGCACTAAAGCCTGCCAAGTGGGTCACTGTAGCTATGAAAAAGAATTTGCTTTGTAAAATATTTGTTTGAATATTTTAAAGCTTTTGACATTGTAAATGTGTATTATAATTATAAGTTAATATATAACATTTCAAAATTCTCAGGTATCTGCTAGAACTAAGTCTTAGGAGTAATAAATATCAGCTAAAATGTTCTACTCATCATTGAAATTTTGTACGGAAGACAGATTGAATAATATTTAAGTACTGATAAATTTTTATTTTACTATGTTTGATCCCATTTACTACTTTTATTATATTTAAATGAAGCACGTAGAAAGAGCTCTTAACTTAATAATTGTTGAGAAAGGGGCTAACAAAATGTTATTATTATATCTTATAAATATATATTATGTGTTATGTTCCTAATTATATTATTTTATTTTAAAACTTATGAAGTTAGTAATGTTAATCTCATTTTTTGAATGAGAAAACCAAACTCCAAAGAAAGGTAAATACTTGTTCACTTTAAACCATCAATAAGGGTATTTTAGACTGAAGTAATAGGATTTTTAATGTTCATCACTTGATTGTATCGGATATACCTACCTCAGATGATGTCCATAAAAATGTCTAATTCTTTTCAGGAGTTAGCCTGAGACAAAAAAAAATTAAATGGTAATAGCTCCTGAGGTGTTCTATTCTAAGTTAATTGATCCATATATAAAGTTTTGAAATTAGTTATATTGACTTTCAATGTGTGTGGATAATTTTCTGCTGAATATTTCAAAAGGCTGATTAAATGCCAGGCTTCCCATTGGAACCTAGGCAGACCCAGCGTGATAAATGTATTTTTAGATACTCATGACAGGTAGGTTGGTGGACAGAAAGAGAGGAAGGAAGGAGGGAGGGAAGGAAGGGAGAGAAAGAGAAAGGAAGGGAAACAATGGTTGGCATGAAATGAAATAGGGCTTCCTGAAACCCACTGTAGATTAGAATCACATGTTGGTGTTTGTAAAAACCCAAATAAAGTTCTCACTTAACGTTGTAGATGGATTCTTTGAAACAACTTTAAGTGAAACTACTCTACCAAAACCAATTTTACCGTAAGCTAATTGATATAAACGAAAGTGAAATTCCAACACATTTCATCAATGTTATAACGAAACAACTTTATTGAGAACCTGCCATAACTATTGTTACTAAATAAATAGTTCTGGTGAAAGAGGACCTTGGAGTCTCCTCTTGCAACCATAACATAGGTAATTATAACATGTATTGAGATTTCAGTGCTACGCACAATATTTCCAATATCTAGTCTCTGTTAACTCAGTTGGTTTCAATCTCCACTCATCTGTTAAACTTGCCATTCAGTGATATTCCAAATGCCAATCTTAAGTGATGTTTCCTTCATGTAACTGGGCTATTTGACATCATTAGCCTTGAAATGAATAAGCCATGGTTGCCTATGACACTGAATTTTCTTTATTCTATTTGAATTTTTGCAATAATTTCTTTACTCTCACTCTTTGCACATCTTCTTTATTTAGCTTTTTTTGACCCTCCCAGAGAACCACCTTCTTACCATATCTATTATTCCTCATTAATTTCATCTACTAGTACTCACATGGCTTCAATTATACCAATATACTGACAACTTTTAAATTTAACTTTCATTGTGGATTTCCTCTCCTGGACTTCAAACTTACATTTATCAATTACTAGAACTCCTTATCTAGGTTTCTCTCACACACTTCAAACTCAAATGCCCAAAAGTGAACTGATTGTCTTTCTCCTTAAACCAGTCTGATTTTGTGTATTTTCATCCTGAACTTCTGCCATCCTCTACCCAGTCCCTCAAAGAAGGTAGGATAATATTCCTGGACCATCTATCTTTTATTTTCTTTTGCCTCCAGTATATTTCTTGAATAAATATCCTTCTCATTGTTATAACCATGATTCTATTTCAAAAATTTTTAGCTCTCCTTTCAGTATGTAATATTTTCCTATTTTTTTTCCTTGCTCTTGCTCTTACTTGAATCCAACATCATCAGAATCACCAGAATCACTAATGTACATATCTATGACAGCCCTTTGCTGATGAATGTTCAGTAGTGCCACCCTGCATATAAGATAGACACAAGCTCCTCAATGTAACATACACACCATGTTAATCTGTGTTTAGTAATTTTATTTCCCTCCCATCAATCCAGCCCTTTTTCTGACCAATCCCTTCCTCAGAGCTTCTACTCCAATAGTATAAAACTGTATGTGTGGTCCATTCTTACCATCCAACTCGTTGTCTGAATGGCCATCCTCGTTTACCTCCTTTTACCGGAATATCTTTAGCATCCCATAAACTCTTCACGTGGCCAGCTCCAACAAACCTTTTGAAACTCCAAATTTATAACCCCAACACAACCCTTGGTCTCCATAGTCAAACATGTGACTGCCTTTTCAATTTTATGCTAGATAGTATGACAAATGTAAACTGATTTTACTCCACCCACATTCCAAAGAACTGCTCTTTCTGTAGCCTGTCTGTTTCAATAAAGACAAATATTTTCTTTCAGTTGCTCAGTTACTCAAAGTCTTACTCCTGAACTCTTTTATTCCCTCTCATTTCATAAAAATTCATCAGTAATTCCTGTCTATAACTACATTTTTATCAGAACCAATCAGTTCTCATCACTTCACCATTCCTGCTACCGTTCTAGTGTAAATTGTTTACAGCTTTGAAGGCTATTTTGAAAATAGCCTCATAGACTAGTGGACATTATTATTTCCTGCTTCCCCTCCCCCATGCCCTGCCGTGTCCTCGGACTGGCTCTTCTCTATCCAGTGGTCAGAGAGAGCTTTTCAAATACAAATTCACATGTTCTTCTCATCCTTGTCATGCTCTAGCTCTCTTAACATCATTTAGTTTTCTTCCCAGCACTTATCATCATTTGATATACACTTCCTTATATTTTTTATACACTTCCTTGTATTTCTTCCCACTGTAATGAAAGCTCCATTAGAAGACAGACCTTTTACTTTTTCACTTAGAACATTGCTGGTCTATCATGACCCTCACCAATATTGTTAACAAATGAATAAATTAATGTAGCTCAGATGTCTCTTAATTTACATGATAGACATGATTACTTAAGCATTCCTTTCCCATTCTTTCTTTAGGATAGAATCTATATAATAAAAGCCTAAGCCACCATTACAGCAGAATGATCAGAACAATGGGTCACTATGACACGCACTGACCACCAGGGGGCAGATGCTCAATGTCCCCTGGTGATCAGTGTGTGTCCACAGGGGGAGCATCACTCAGCCAGAAGCCATGCTCATGGCTGGCAAGCGCAGCTGCGGTAGCGGGAACCTCTCCCATCCCCACGGCAGCACTACGGAGCAGCGAGCTAAGCTGTAAGGAGCAGCAAGCCAGCAGGCAGTAAGGAGTGAGGAATCCTGGACTGCGAGAGGGCTCAGGCCGGGCTGAGGTACCCTCCTAACCCAGTGCACAGTTTTTGTGCACAGGGCCCTCTAGTATATATATATTTATTACTTTATTCTACACTGTTTTATAAGTCCAGGTAACTATCTTCCATTAGACTGATCTTTAAGAATGGAAAACTCTCCTCATCTTTTTAAATTTTAGTGTTATCATAGTGTCAATCATCTAATACCACTTGATAAACTTTGGAATTGAATGAATGAGTGAATATATAAAGACTGAAGGTTCTTAAGAAATAGTCCAGGTCATTCCATAACCATTCAAACAACAGTCCTTTAAACACAACTGAATCAAATATGTATGGCCTTGAAATATACCTAACACTTTAGTAAAGGCTTTGTTAGTTGAGCTTTAACTGTTAGTAAAATAACCTCTATTTCAACAATTAAATTTTATGTATTTTCAGAGATCATCTATAGCTGGGTATTTAACGAGTTCCCTTCCTTTGTGGCGGAAGACAGTCGGCGGTTCATTTCCCAGGAGACAGGCAACCTTTATATTTCTAAAGTCCAGGCATCAGACGTTGGCAGCTATATTTGTCTGGTGAAAAACACAGTGACGAATGCCCGAGTACTGAGTCCTCCAACACCACTCACTCTATGTAATGATGGTAAGTTGCATGGCCCTGACTGAAACATCAGATACTTCAAAGGTGAAAAATTAAGATGTAGTAATGTTTTGCTAAACCCTTGAACTTAGCACACAAAAAAAGTGCAAAGGCATGGCATTTGCCATACTTAGAAACATTATATTTTTGGTCTGAGATTATGCATACCTTAGAATAAAAATTTTTACATAGGAAACTGATGTTCTATGGATGAGAAATAATAAACATAATGCCTCCCAATGCCCAAAAAAGAGAGAGATAATGTGAAAAAAATGAACAGTAGCAAAGACTCCACAGCTCTTTGCTCTTTACTGCCTCTATATAGCACATGTGCATTAATTGTGAGCATTTTATAGGTTCACTTTTCATCACATTTTTATATTAGCTACCTTCAAATTGAATGTTCAGCTTTTAATGTTTCATGGTATAGTTATAATTGTTATTATTACTTTTTCAATAATATGAATAGTTGGATCTCTAACTTTTAAGTGCAATTCAGGCAGATATGATAATTCAATAATTATAGGTATTTCCATCTAAAAGATCTTCAAATTTAAACACCTCATTTCTAGTTATAGACATTTACAGTTAAGCATTGCATTAAAGAATTCAAGTGCTATATTACAGTTGATATATGATATGTGGCTTGTTCTGTCATGCAATAAAAATCTATAAATGCATATTATGAAATAAATTTGAAAGTGCTTATTGTGAAGTTTAAAAAATAATGTATTTTAACACTACTCTTTCAGATACTTAGTTTTAGAATATATGCTGCTGGAATGTATGTTCAGAGTTATATCACAGTTTTTTGCTTTCAACTTAGCTTTTCATCTTATGTATTTAGACTTCATAGTAAATATAATACAAGTATATATAATAGTAATAACCCTAACAGAAAGTATAAAGCAGTAGCTCTTTTTGAGATGAGGAAGCTCATATTAGAGAGATGAATGGACGCAGCTAAGTAATGGCACAGAGGAATAGATGAGAAACAAAGGCAGAATTTTGGAGACCAATTTAGAGTCTGTTGAAACCAGCCAGCCAAGAGGCGATGAGGAAGAGAAAGGGAAGCAGTGGTAATGGCATTCAAGAGCAGGAGACTCGCCTGGGATTTCAAGGAGGTAGACTTGCCAGGATGTGAGGGTTAATTGAACATGGAGCTCTGGAGTAGGAAGAAGCTTTGACATAGTTCACTGAATGGGTGATGATTCATGGATCATAATCACCAACTGCAAATGAGATCAACATTGCTACTCCATCCTACTAACTTTCTGTAGATTGTTAACCTGTAACTCTTCCCAACATTTTTAGAAGCATGTCTACCCTTAAACTGGACTATGAGCCAACATCCCTTCACAAAAATTATATAAGTATCAAATTTATCTTCCTTCTAATAAAGTTCAGACCTAACTACATCTTCATTCATATCATTATTCCCTCGTCCTATCTTATTAGAGATAAAGATCATGTTTCTCCTCCTATTAGAACATCCCCTTTATCTTTGTTGATTTTCATTCTCTCTGGCCTTTTCAGAACATTACACTATTAGTCATTATTTCTTACCATCACCAATATCATGTCACTAAACTTATAAACTATTTTTAGTCATCATAGTAATTGGATTTACTGAGGCAGTTCAAATTATTTATCTTTTTGTGTGAACATCTTTATTTTCAAAGAATCATGGGTTGAGCAATAATATGTAAAGGCTCATTAAAGAAATACAAATAAGTAAATGAATCTGTTATTTTAAAGTTAACATTTAAATTAAAAAGAGATGGAAAATGCTTGCTAAATTTCAATTACATTTTTTGAATGATAGTCTTACTTAAGATTCTGAGAGGAGTTAGAAAATTTACATTTCCTCTTTCTGTAAATTATCTAAGGTTGTTTCCATGGTTGTTCTTTGCCTATTAATGTGTATTTTTTATCATAGTAATACTGTATATCCATATTGAATGAATGGTATAATTGTGGATGAGAAAACAAAAACAAAAAAATCCTTCCTCTCATCAAATCCCATTCCTTGAAGCCACACTTTTTAACTTTTCCTTTTTTCCTTAATGAGGTTCATATAGAAGGCTAGAAAATATCAATACTTCTTCCTTAATCAAGTTAAAGAAATCATCAGTGTGGTTAAGAAAGCTCATACTAAGAGTATAAGATAAAGAAAAATGAGCTTAGGAAGAAACCTTAAGTAATACAAATTGCATTAAAGGAAGGGTAATGAATGCAAATTCTACAAAGATAATGATAAGAAGCCAGAGAGATAATAGGAAAAAACAGTATTATAGAGTCAAGGAAGCCATGGAAATGTGTGTTTGAAGGTGGAGAGGTGGGAGCGCATCTTAAGATGGAGGACTGGGTGCCTGTAGTGGGTGCCTGTCACCCTCTGAGACCTTCAGAGACAAAACCACGTCATAGGTGAGGTTGCTGAAGGAGAGGAAGCAGTTCACTAACAAATAAGGCATTTTGATAAACAGCTTCTGGAAAAATAAGGAAGGAGGTGAGTTAAAGGATTAAACAGGCAGAGAAACTAAAACTTAGAATAAAGTTTGAGGGATCTAAAGGAGTTTAAAGGGCTGAAGACCATGTGCCCAGTGGAAGCCTGAAGTTCTGAAATCAAAGTCAGCAAAAGGTGGACATAAAAATGAGACTGAACAGAGGGGGATTGAAGGTATGTATGTTGAACATGTATTTCAGTGAAATATTGGAATCCCTTCTCTTCTTTTCCTACATGCAAAAAGACCAAAGGGTTGTCTCTTAACAACATGGATGGACTTCTTATGGACAGCTAGAGTTCTTCATGGGAACAATGGCATGCAGGCAAAAGCTTTTTCAGCAGATGGGTGTTCACAGCCTTGACAGCCAGTTCCTTGCTCCCATATCAAAGCTAAGAGGACTGCCCTGGCCCATGTGCTCAGTTGGTTGGAGCATCCTACCATGCACTGGAAGGTTGTGGGGTTGATTCCCAGTTAGGGTGAGGATTTAAAAAAACAAAAGCTGAGGGGACTTTCAACACACTTTACCCAGCTTTCTCCTCACCCCACCTCTACAGTGAACCAATTCTACATATAGGAGAACCACAACCACTTCCAAACTTCTCATACTTCACATTATACAATTCTAAGTTAACAGTTTCTATTTAAAAATTACTGAATTGTTGAGTGGTTACAGAATTTATACCAGGATAATGTGTGGGGGAAAAAAGAAACTTTTAATATGCTAAAAAAAGGCTTCCATTAGACTGAAATCATTTTTTAAAATAAAAAAGCTTCCATCTCACTATTTGATCTCTCTTTTTAAAAAAAAGTTGAAAAGTATGTTCAAAGGACACACTCCTGAATGTTTTCCCAAGTAGATGGCATATATTAGGCATTATGTCTACGATAAAAATTGAATACGATTGTGAATGAATCCATTTATTGCACCACGGTTGGCTGGGATTCCTGGTGGGTTTTACAAACCTCTCCATGCAGAGACAGGAGTCAGAGTAGATATTTCCGCAGACTTGGTAAACACCTCTGCAGGGGTTGAATATAAAAATTACACTTAATCTGCTGAGACCATAGAGTTAGCTATAAAAGTCATTTCAAGAACATTGTGTTTTTATACTTCTCTGAAAAAACAAACAATAGTCAGTTCTAAAAATAGTAGAGACTATATACTCAGGCAAATTATTTCTTCTCAAGTACAAATAAAATTTTACTATTATGAACTGTCTTGGATTCTCTTAAAGCAAAGCTGGACACAAAATTTGCTTGTAAGTAGTTTTTTTTCAAATGTATCCCAGAAAGCAGGAATTGTGGGATGGAGTGGGAGTGAGGAGTGGAAAAGTGGGCTGCATCATGGAGATGACTGCTTCCACGGGCAGCTGGAGCTTGAGCCCACAGGGCCAGCGCCTTACAAAGTGCACTCAGAGAAGGCCTTGGGGGACTTCCTCAGGGCCATTCATCTCCCATTCCACGAAGATGGCTCTGAACGCAGTTGATTTCTGTGCACTGCATGTGGCCCTTAGGTTATAACTGTGGAACGGGTGGTACCTGCACAGACCTGGTGGCGGTGGCAGTTGCAGGAGTGGATATGTGGGCCATGATTTTTTTTGACTGGCTCACAAGAGAGGTCTAAACGCAGATGAGGAAACTTTAGAAGACTGATGTACATGAGTGACATCATCAGAATTTCCTCTGCTGATGCTGTGGAAAATTACCCTCACACACTCACTCGAGTAAATTGCATACCTACTACGTGTTAGATAATTTTTTTATATAGTAGAGGTACAAAAGATGGAAAAACAAATACAATAACCATCCTTATGCAATTTACAATATAATACAAGGAGGAAATGTCCCTGAATACTGACTATAACACTGCATCCTAGGTTCTGCCTGCCCTCATTCAGTGCCCCACGAGGCCATCTCATATATCATTGCAATAAAAAACAAATTTAAAAATCTATCTCCAAAAACATTTATACTAGTGTAGAGAGTAACGAATGAGGTGCTGGCACTACACGTAACACAGCAACATTTATTAAACACATCACTCTAAACACAGCTCTCTTTAAGCTTTCATATCTCTGCCCCAACATAACTCTGCCTTTCCCCCACAACACTGTGACCTCTATTTTCCCTTTAGGGTCTCACTCTTTCCATATTAAATACAGCAATTTCATACTCTCATTCCTCCTTTCATTTGAGTCCCCGGCCCAATTCTGAAAAATTTTTCAGCTTATTTTATTTTTACTTAATCAACAATTATGTTTTATTACTACACGTGAGGCATTGTCTGAAAAACTATACAAGTATTAGAATGAAAAGATGGAAAATATACACAAGCAGATATTTAAAAAAAAGTTGAAGTTGTTCTATTAATATCATTCGGGATATTAAATGAATTTCTAAAAATAAGGAGGCCCACCACATTCTCATAATAGGTTTCATTCTTCAAGAAAATACAACAGAGCATCTTCCCATAATCCACTATGTACAGGACCAGCCCCCCGATTCCTCTTTCCATCTAGATGGGATCTGCTCTTATAAGATCCCTCTCCTTCCTGAAGCACATTCTCTCAACACCCTCCTTTAAAGTGGCTCTACAGTAGTACAGAGAGGATAATAAAATCAAGTAATGAAAGAAAAAGCAAAATCAGAACCAGACCCTGTTCCCTTTTCCCATCCCTGGAGTCAGATAGCAAAGAAGAAAAAAAATCATTGAAGAAGCAACTTGAGAAAGTGAGTGGGAATACATTTAGAATGCATGCAGAAAGCTTGCCTTTGTGAGAGAATTTATCAGTTGTCACAGTGGGGAGATAAATTGCTATTTGGTGGTGAAATGTCTAATGGCGCGTTGTTTTTTAATGAACTACAAGCAAAGTCATCAACCGAGAATGTACATATATGTAAACAACAGGTTTATTTTTAAGGCAAGAAGTGTATTAACAAGGAAATTGTATACAGAATCACCTACTTACATAATCAATGAATTAGCTCCATTAATTTATTAGTGAGTAATGTAGATCCTAGGAGCCATGGAAAAAAATATTCTAAAATGGCTTGCTTTGAAGAATGTGGTAGGCTGGGTAGTGGTCCCCAGTTGTACATAGCCTAATTCCCAGAAACATTGAATGTTAACTTATATGGTAAAGGGACCTTGCAGATGTGATTAAGGGCACCCAGGATTAATTTGGATTGCTGCGGCTAATTAGAGTTGGCCCTAAATATAGAAGCAAGTGTCTTTACAAGAGGGATGCAGAGCAAGGTTTGACTGCAGACGAGAGGAAGGTGATGTGATGATGGAGTAGAGATTTGAGTGAAGTGCTTGAAGATGGAGGAACTGGCCCTGAGCTAAAGAATGTAACAGATGCAGCACAGAAGATGGAAAGGCGGATGGGTTTTCTCTAGGGCTCTCAGACGAAAGGTGGCCGTGCCCTCAAGAGAGGCCACCTTGATGGAGGCCAAATGAAACTGATTTTGAACTTCTGGACTTCAGAATACTAAGAAAATAAATGCATGTCATGTTAAACCACCAAGTTTGTAGGATTTTGTTACAGCAGTCTTGAAAAAAAAATAATACAAAGAGCAAACAAAAATTTGGGGCACATTTTTCTTACTCATCTTGTGAATATTTGTGGTTATTCTAGTAGTGTGTTGGAATTGGCTTCTTCCTTCTCCCAAGAGTTGATTATGTGCATCTCTTCACTTCCTGTTACCTTCAGATTAGTCATCACCGGCAGTATTTACAACATCAAGCATCAAAGGCTACACATCAGGGTTCCTGTCCACCTCCAACTCCAGAGAACTTGTTGTTAACTGCATTCTGATAGTAATTCAGCACTTAAAATCACAGTCACTGAGTCAAAAATAACATTTGATGGAATAAGCATCAATTTAAATGTACCTTTGTTCCACCCCAATTCGCTCCGGTTGCTTTGCACCAGATAAAAGCACAGACTGAATGAATTCTGTGTTAATCTGTTTCTGATCCCTGAAATTTGTTCTGGCACTCAAGCAGTCTGATGCAGCAAAGTCACGCTTATTTCCTGACCAGTGTGGTTATCACAAATAAATATGACAATCAGAATGGCTTTGGGTATTTATTTTTCCATTTTCTCTTCTGAGTTTTGCTCATTATGTGTTGAATATCCTGCTCTAAACCCAGGTGACTTTTTCTTCTAATCTTTACTCAGAATTTTCAATTTATGCATCATTTCAAGGGGACTTGGAAAGCTGGTGACAATAACACCCCTACTCAAGTACATATAACTATTCAAAAGAAGCTGAATAAACCAAGATTTTATGTCAAAATTTGCAGGAATATAGAAACTTATTTGGTTTTTATTAATTTTTTATTTATTTTGCTCTGTCTCTCTCAGAAGCTTACCATGTTGATGGGTTACAAATTAAATAAACACATCAAAAAATTATTGCCTCATTTCTGAATAAGATAAATACTTTTCTTGCTCAGCTATTCTTGACAGTCATTCCATACAGTTCAATTTCTCCTCAAACAGACTTATAAAAGCAATTTGCACTTCTATCCACAGAGACAACAATTATTACCAAGAAAAACAATGTGCATTATTGCATCAACTCTCTCAGTATGTCTTTGAAACTTTGTAGAATTATTTAATAAGCGTTTACAAATAAGATAAATTTCCTAAAAATGTATCCACTTTAGGTCTTTTCCTAGTTTCTGACATAAACCCTTGTTATTGTTATTTAGGGGGAAAAATCCCAAAGACTATCATTTTTTTTAAAACTGGCCTTGCAATAGTGAATATATAATTCTACATATAACAAAGATGAATTTTGAGATTTTTTTTGTAAAGGTAGAAAATATATGTCTTATTGTCAGACGAATCTAAACTGTCTTTGTTGCTATATTTCATTTCTTCATTTAATAATCTGCAGTATGGCATTCAGCTTTCCCGCACTGCTCAAGGTGTTTTCTCGGAGCAGTCAAGTATCTGTTAACCAAATTTATCAGCACTTGCTCAGCCTTCATCATGTTTTACCTTTTTGCAGTCTGTTTCAATATAAGAATATCTTCTTTTCTTGGCGTACTGGAACAGTTTCAACTGTACCTTTCACTGTCTCTTCTCAGTGTACCCCTAAGTCAGTCATTCCACGCCACTGTCCATCTGGATGTGTCCATTCATCCATTTTTCTGTCTTGTTGACAGTCTGTTTCGATGCTGCTCTGCCTCTGTATCTATTTTTGTTCATCAGTTTATAATGGGCTTTATTATCCATAAATGAGTGAGATGATTAGTGACTTTGAGCATGTTTTCATATGTCTCTTGGCCTTCTGAATGTCCTCCTTTGAAAAGTGTCCTTTAGGTCCTTTGCCCATTTTCTTGATTGGATTATCTTCCTTTTCTTAAGTTGTGTGAGTTCCCTATAAATGTTGGAGATTAAATCCTTATTGGTGATAACATTGGCAAATATGTTCTCCCAGGCAGTGGGTTTTCTTATTGTTTTGTTGATGGTTTCTTTTGCTGTGAAGAAGCTTTTTATTTTGATGTAGTCCCATTTGTTTATTTTTTCTTTAGTTTCCAATGCCCTAAGAGCTGTATTGGTGAAGAAATTGCTTTGGCATATGTCTGAGATTTTGTTGCCAATTTTTATGGTTGTCCATCTTACATTTAAGTCCTTTATCCATTTGAGTTTATTTTTGTTAATGGTGTAAGTTTGTGGTCTAGTTTCATTTTTTTTGCATATATCTGTCCAGTTTTGCCAACATCATTTATTGAAGAGACTGTCTTTACTCCATTGTATGTTCTTGCCTCCTTTGTCAAATATTAATTGAGCATATTGGTTTGGGTCAATTTCTGGGTTCTCTATTCTATTCCATTGGTCTATATATCTGTTCTTGTGCCACTACCAGGTAGTTTTGAGAACAGTGGCTTTGTAATACAGCTTGATATCTGGTATTGAGATCCCACTTACTTTGTTCTTCTTTCTCAGGATCACTGCAGTTATTCGGGGTCTTTTTTTATTCCAGATGAATTTTTGGAGAGTTCATTCTAGGTCTGTGAAATATGCCGTTAATATTTTAATGGGGAGTGCATTGAATTTATAGATTTCTTTTGGTAGTATATACATTTTAACAATGTTGAATCTATCAATCCATGAACATGGCATGTTCTTCCATCTGTTCCTCTATCTCTTTTTTCAACACCCTCTAGTTTTCTGAATAGAGATCTTTTACCACTTTAGTTAAGTGTATTCCTAGGTATCTTAATATTTGGTAAATGGGATTGCTTTTTTAGTCTCTCTTTCTGTAAGTGCACTATTGGTGTATAGAAATGCCATAGATTTATTTGCATTAATTTTGTATCCTGCTACATTGCCAAATTCATTTAGTAAGTCTAATAGTTTTTTGATAGAGTCTTTAGGGTTTTTTATGTACAATATCACGTCATCTGCAAATAAGGACAGTTTTACTTCTCCTTTTCCAATTTGGATGCCTTTTAATTCTTCTAAAATATTTTTCTTTAGGGGGCACTTCTGTTTCTGTTTCCAATTTAGAATCTTCCCAGGATTTCTCCAGCTGATATTTGTATTGTTAGTAAGATCACCTTTCTTCTGAACATCAAACAGAAACATTTCGAGATCAGTTAGCATCCTCCTAATCTGACTACTCACATATTCCATAGGGTTGACAAACCCTTGGAATTCTATATCTCCAATGTCATTCTCATCCATCCTCCTCCTTCTATTTCAGACTATAGCACTCCTTACCTCTTGTCTAAATCAGTGGCTTTTAACTGCATTTTTCTACAATTCACTCTTTATGCACACTTTCAAGAGCATTGCCACATTCCAGGTTGTAGAAGAAAGTAGAGATTGCAGTTTCAGTGCCAGTTAACTAGCTGAAAGACCATCCCCTTTACCATCAATCAAGAAGGCTTACAGGAAAGTTCATGAGAATAGCATCATTACAGAGATTTAAACTAGAATCTATTTGATTCATTTTGCTTAAAGTAAATTGGTTACAAAGTTAGGTTTCTCCTTGAACAAGAAACAACCTGTCTCTGATTCAGTTTACTCACCTGGACATAAGGATAGCATGGATACTTGTCTCATAAGGTCATGTGGAGATTCAATGCATTTTTACATGCAAAGCTATTGGAACAGGGCTGTTTATACAGTCAGCTTTAGTAAAAGTTAGCTATTAACACAGTATTTATAACTCAATTCCCACTTTTTCACTAGTGTGTGGGGTCATTACAGTTAAGAACTACTTTCCAAGATCGTTTCTATGATTGTAGTGTTTGTTTTGCTATTGTTTATTGTGTAAATTCAATTCCTCTGTTTACAATTGAGGTTTTAACAGAGGTTGGGGGGCAGGTTATAGCCTTGGAAGTAGTTTTATATTTCATCACTTGTCTTCAGTCACTTTTCATTTAAAATTTACCCCAGAATTTTCTGATTCCATTCCTTTTATTCCCATTCTTTCTTCTTGAGATGCCCTCTGAACTCCTAGCTCTGCCTGCAAGTATTTGAATGACATCTATTGGTTAGTTACAATAAACAGGAATAAAATCTACCATACAATAAGTATAGTTTGAATTTTATTATAAAAGCCTTTTTTATGTTTGTCCATGTTGAAATTCATCTGCCACTTTGATAATATTAATCCATACAACCATGTAATATCTTTACATTTTCCAAATTAATATTTCACTACTTAGTAGAGTCAGTTCACCTGAAAGCTTAGAGATTTTATTGTTCCCATATTAGTGATTACTTGCTAAGTGTTGTGGGTGGTATTTTTTTTTTTTTGTGTGTGTGTGTGTGTGTATGTGTGTTTTGTTTTTGTTGTTGTTGTTGTTCTATTAATGTTACATACCTCTTCAAATTTTTAAAGATCTTCTTCAAAACAGACAGGATTTTCAAACAAAAGGTGAATCATGTTGGGGAGAATCTTGCTAATAATTCAGGCTCCTGTGTTTTTCCCTTAGATGTTCAGATTCCGTGGGCATGAAGTTGCATTAGAGATATTTATTTTTGAGAGCATCCTGAACTGTTTATGTTCAGTCACGTTAGGAGAGGTCTGGCATTTCATTTTACTTTAATAAGCCACTCTGACTCTGTAATGATTGTCAAATAGTCATAGTATTTCTTAAATTGGTCTATTGTCTCTGGAATATTTTTAAATGTATTTAATTCATAGTCTTATGTAAGACTCACCATAAATATAATTATTAAAATCTAGATTAATATGCTCTTTTGGGAGGAATGTCCTTATAATCGAGTTGCCATGAGTGCCATAGGTCTTTTCATTGCATTTAGACAATCTTTCTATTATTAAGATGCCCATTTTTTATGGTTACCAGTCTTTCCTTACACTTTCCTTTCTTGCACTTCTGTTCTACCTGACTTTCTCTGAGCATCCAATAAACTATTAAAAATAACCTTATGTCTCCCTATGAATCATTTAAAATGACTTCCTTTTTTTTTCTCCTGAACTAATTCTCACATTTCATCTCAGTTAACTTTTCTAAAATTGAGTAACTCTATGGCAGATATTTTAAGGTTTCCCTTACCTTGCAAGGATATTGAATTTATATTCTTATTTATATCTGTCTTTACTAAATCATATTCTTATTTTGTGATCACTTATTATCTAGTGCTAAAAATCACATGTAGAATATTGAGGGTTCTAAAACAATTTCTCTGGAAAGTAATTTGTAATATTTAGAGAAGTGGTTTTTTTCCACAGGTCACCCCAATGAAATATTTCACAAATTTGTCATAAAATAACAAGATTGATATTTTTTAAACAAATGTACTGAAACTCATATATTTTAAAAAGTGTTGTGTTCTTCAAAATAGACACACCAGGAGGCAATTTACTTATACTTGTAATCATGCCATTATTCAAAATATTTAAAACCCAATGATTCATCTTACTAGTTTGTACCCCTTGTCTGTCAGTGCTGTGGAGGGGAGGTAGCAGCTGCATAGGTATAAGGCTTGGTAATGATTGATTAATGTTTTTCCTCTGCACAGGCACTGTGTTGAAAGCATTTCATAATTACCACATTTAGTCTTCACAACAAAACAGCATTTTGAACTTATATATTTTTTGTAGTTAAAGAATCTGCCAGTAAGACAAATAACATGTTATCTTACCTATGTTTGTTTGACACTAAAGAGTGTACTCCTAAATGTTATATTTTGTTGGTCAGTTCCCAGTGGACTAAGGAAATCGCCTAAGGTCATAGCTGGTGGAAGATATGGAACTAAAGCTCACTTGAAGAGAGTTTTTTTCCCACCGTATGCCTTCCTTATGATATCAATGCCAAATTGGGATCTTGGATTACTTTAACAATATCAGTTAAAACAAAATTTGAAAGGTGTTTTAAGATATGATCCTCAGTATAAATAAGAGGCCTATTATTGAAACAATATTTACTTCTTCACAATTTCATCAGACTAAATGCTGTGAGGGTTTTCTTTTTAATTTGTCAGGGAAAAAAAGAGAGAGAGAGGAAGAGCGAATTTGTGAAATTTATGACAATAGAGAGTAAAGGGTAACCTATATAAGTAGAATTGGGGTTATGCTGATCTTAGGGAATGTTAGAATTCATCTATAGAGAATATAAAGTTGCCTGTTTTATAATGGGTTAAGCATCTGTCAAAATATCTGTCAAGAGAATACATAGCTTAATTTTCTTAATAATTAGCAAGCTCTAGTTAATATTAAGCATGGCTTTTTCTTTAAATTCAGGTTTCTTTTAAAATGTCAGAGTGTTAAATAAATTAATTATAGAGAAAAATAAAATAAAGAATGAGCTCAATCCAGAAGCTAAAGAATATCCCTATAATTTATTGTTTTAAAAAATAAATTAAAGCCAACATAAAGAAAGACTTGCTGTCATTCTGACATCATGGTGATCAAATACACGTGCTACAAATCTTACAGATGATCAACATGCAAAAGACTCATCGGTATAAATAGCTGCCCTGCCACAGGCTGCTCAGTGTCACAGGCCCTTCTGACTTTGCCTTTGTTTAAACAAAGACATACTGACAAGAAGCTTTTAGACAATTCGAAATTCAGAAGTGTGTGAAAGCAGAAAACAAAAAAAACAACAACAGTGGGAACAACTTAGAAGTTCTGTCCTCAGAAATGGACTCTCAGGCAGATCTGTACAAAATCAACAGACCCACTGTCTACAACCTCTCTGCCCCCTGAGGCACAGTTCTTATGTCACTCGACTAAAATTTCACCATTGAAACAGTCATTTAGGTGGAAACATTCCCCCAAAGGGGATCTGGCCCTGAGTAAGTCTGCCTAAGGCTGGCCTGTAGTTTTGGGGTTCTGGCCTTCCTGCAGGAAAGATTTCACATACAAGTCCGGGTGACTTTGAGGGTATGTGAAACAAGGAAGGACTTAGGACAGAAGAATCTACAGGAGAGAGCCTCGGTGAGGCTGCTTTGCTCTCTAGAAATGTCATAGAAAAGAAATGAGCCCAGGTGGGGCTGCTCCAGCTCACTGGAAAGTCAGAGAAAAAGGTTTAGCCCAGGACAGTAGGAGCTGCCCCTACACTGCTCCCCCTGTTGCAAGTCTCCTGGGGTCCCTTAGAATTCAGGAGATGCAGGCCTGTGGGGGAAGATGAGAGGGCAGGAAAAGAACCAGCAGTGCTCCCAGGAGGGAAAGCACTTGCTGGGTCATTTGTTTTGAGAGGTTTTTAAAGGTTGGGAGTTTAGGGGAGGGCTTAGGGAAGATTTCAATAGAATATTCATCAGCTGGAGCTGAAATACATGTGAGGCCCACATATTATCTCCAGGGACCTTCTGTACCTGGCTACGAATTTCTTGGCCAGTTTGTTCAGCTTTCTGTCTCAGTTTCCCCATTCTACTTGCCAATGAATTTTCCCAGCTTCTTACTATCCTGACTCAAAGAAGCATTATGTTTTCAAAGATGAAAGGACACCGAGAAAATTAGAGATCAGCAATTTTTACTTTAGTGTATATCAGGTCAACCATATTTTTTTTTTTTGTTTTGAACATTTTAATGAAACAACTCCCCAAAGAGAAAAGAATGTGGATTATATGAGAAGACAGTTGGATAGAATTGGAAGGAATTGGCATATATATATATCCATTCACATTCAGTGGGGTCAGGCAGAGAACATTTGAGTCAGACTTTTTGAAAGTCTGAATTTTTAAATTCTAGCTCTGCCTCGTTTTTAACTAAGCGACCTACCTATTTTAAATCTTGGCTTCTTGGTTCATGTAACAGTGATTAAATGATCCTCAGTATGAATAGGAGGTCTATTGAATTTTTTAAACAAATGTACTGAAACTCATATATTTGATTCATACTAGGTGTACCAGTTAATAATGTGGATTTTGTAATCAAAGAATACATGATAATTTCAAGAGAAACATCAAAAGTGCTTTATTCATAGTGGCTGCACCAGTCTGCATTCCCACCAGCAGTGCAGAAGGGTTCCTTTTTCTCCACATCCTCTCCAGCACTTGTCCTTTGTTGTTTTGTTGACGGTAGCCATTCTGGCAGGTGTGAGATGATACCGCATTGTTGTTTTGATTTGCATCTCTCGTATAATTAGTGACTTTGAGCATGTTTTCATATGTCTTTCTGCCTTCTGTACGTCTTCTTTTGAAAAGTGTCTATTTAGGTCCATTGCCCATTTTTTGATAGGATTGTTTATTTTTCTTTTGTTAAGTTGTATGAGTTCCCTG
>PVJC01001141.1:0-99522 GCA_004026665.1 Murina feae | reverse complement strand
AGCTCAAAAAGAGAACAACATGCAGGAGAGGGCAAGAGTCTGAGAGATCAACATAGAGGGGGTGCCTGCTCCAAGCCTTGACGGTGTGCCTGGTGGCAGGTCCCCAGCAGGTAGACACACACAGGAGGACTGCTCCGAGCCTCAGATGCAGCTGGGGGCAGGTCCCCAGTGGCCACACACATACACACACACACACACACAAAAGGCGCCTGGCAGACTGGGGCCATCATAGGACATCCACTGAGGGGTCCCAGACTGTGAGAGGGCACAGGCCGGACTGAGGGACTCCCTCCACCCCGAGTGCACAAATTTTTGTGCACCGGGCCCCTAGTATATTTTACAATTTCTTAAATATGTAGCAGGTTGTTTGCCAGCACATTTCATTGTTTATAACAAATGCAATAACAGAGTGAAAAGTCTGTCTTCTAATTATAAATAATATAAATAATATGGTTTTAGTCATTCTTCATTAAGTTCATGTATCCAGAAAGGTCAGAGGAAATATTAACCACTTTTTGATAATTGACATAGAAAATATACAAAAAGAAACCACTTCATTTCCGCTGCGTGGCACCCATCTTAGCTCACCGGGATTGTTGGACTGGGCATCCATGGGAATCATGAGTTTTGCCCGGGTGGCTCGGCGTGCAGCCAGTGACCTCTCCAGAGTGGACATGGAGCTCCCTGCTTCTTCATTGTCCTGACCTAAAAGAAAAGCAACATTCCTGAGAGACACACTTCCTTCAGTGAGTCAACCCTTTAGATCATTTCTAGCCAGACACGCCAATGGCTTTTTCATTTTATTTTTATTTTTTCCCTTTATTGATTAAGATATTACAACTGTGTCCTTATCCCCCGAATGTTCCCTCATTCCCCCACTCCTGCTCTCCCCCTCCCCCATTGTATGCATGCATATAAGCATAAGCAACGGATGTGGCCTTTTTCATTTTAATGTATTAAGTCGTAACATCTGATTTCTTGTGACCCAAACAGTGTACTCTTACTAATAAAATTCACCTTAACCTCATTACCCAGAAAATAACATAGCCAGGAAGAAGAGATAAGTAGCAGGAATAGGTAAATGTGAGTCTGAAAAAGACTGTCCCATTCTAATCACTCAGTCTCACTCCACGATGCTAGAGAATTAAAGAACAAATTACGACCTCAGCCTTCAGAGCCAAAAGTCTAGCTGGCCACAAGGAGGAATCTTTAAGTATCACACTGTAGTGCTTAAGGAAACCAAAACGCATTTAATAACTGAATGTGATAGTGAAGTTAGAGACTCTGCCTGAGATATTATTTAAGGTCTAGGAAAGTAATACTCAAAAACTTATCACTGAAAATCAGTAACTGAAGTCCTTGTTTAACAATTTGAAGCTGAGAAAGTCTAGTTATTCAGTTACACATTTAAACAACTAAAATATTTTTATTTGGTTTAAAAACCACAGCTACTCATTCTACAAACATATCATGAGTAGACAAAGAGATTTTCTGATGAGAGCATTTATTAATTATTCAGCTCCCCATAAACATTTCAAAAACATGAGGACCCATAGGAAGTGAAATACCTTACCACCAACCCTCTAGATTTCTTAGTTATACCTAGACACGGATTGCTCTGTACCATTTTATTAAACACTAAAGGCCTGGTGCATGAATTCGTGCATGGGTGGGGTCCCTCGGCCTGGCTGTTGATCAGGGGGCCACTGGGGCTGAGGGAGGTTGGCCAGGAGTTGGGAGAGTCGCAGGAGTTTGGCCGGACAGGGGAAGTGGCCGTGGAGGTTGGTCGGCCACAGGAGGTTGGCTCTGGGAGCACAGTGATGCTCAGGGGGCAGCTCCTGCATTGACCACTTTCCCCCTCGTGGTCAGTGCATGTCATAGCAACCAGTCAACCAGTCATTTAGTCACTTGGGCTTACATATATATATATATATATATATATATATATATATATATATATATATGGATATAGATAGATTGGGGATTAGGTTTTTTTTAAAGATCACTTTGTATACCTACAGAACTTTCAAATAGACTTCACCAAACTAGGCTAGTGATCATATCACATGATTGCATGGGGATGAGGGTTGATCTTCATGGTAATCAAGGCAATGAAACAGAATTGTCAATGTTTTCATATTTCAAGTGTCCTTGATGTGATTTTTTAAAGCAAGGAATTGACAGCAAATTTATAATCAAATTCCAATTACCCACAGACATAGGGAACTAAGAAGTGTACAATGGCTTCAATTTCTATTGTCTTGACAAAACTTTTATTCAAGATTTAACAAAAAGCAATCAATTCATTGAAGCTTCACATTTCAATGTTTCACAATGGTATCATCTCTTACCTCTTAGAAATTTCGAAAAGCATGGCAATCATAAAAAGTAGGCAATGGGATGATGGGATAGAAAGTAAATCAGGTTAATTAATCAAATTTACATTAGATTATTTCAACTATTGGTAAATAATTGCGAATTAGTGTGAAGGTTATCTCCACAAAAGAGGGAGTGGAGGGACACTTTTTGGGGTTCTTTTTCTGATGGCAGAGGAGAAAATTACCTGAATGAGAGGTGCTTTTGCTCCCCATTTGGGTTTCTGACTGGCTGTGACTGACTGGTGTGAGCTCTTGGCAACTTTGGATGGGGGTGTCCCTCCCGGTAGGGTCGGTGCCTGATGGCTTCTCAATGTTTTTCATCTCCATTTCCTCATGATGGATCCAAAGATCAGGGGGCCGCAGGTCCTTCTGGCTGCCCTTCCTTTTGCCAACACTGTGGGTGGCCCGTTTCCTATGGAACAGAATTAGAAGGCAAATATGAATGCCTCGCTTCAATGGCCCCTCTCTCTTTTCTGTCAATTCAAGATAGAAGCCAGGGAAGGAAACAGAAGCACTCCCAGGAAACCTGGGAAATCCAGGAGTTGGCAGGCTTGTGTTGGCCGCCTTTTCTCCTTTCCCAGGAGTGTCTCCACGTGGCAGGAGAGGTGGTGCTGGATCCCCAGGGTCTTGGAGGCCTGCCAGGGAGCACCTCCCTTCAGCTTCCCCAGCTGCAAATCTGAGCACAAGCTGACAATGGGTTCGATGGAGCCATATGCCAGTCTTTGGAGCGAGGCATAAGGTAACTGGCTGCAGCATCTGCCTAGGAGATAAAGGAAGGAACTGCTTTGAAAAGGTGAATAGAAATAAAAAGGCCAGAGTCCGCACCAACAGCCAAGGTAGGTGCTTAGAAGGAGGTCTACAGCTCTGCTGTATAATTTAATGTGCAATTGGGAAGCTTGCTGTTTGTGGACAAAAGACCACATGAGGACGTCCTTAAGAAAACACTTTCCCCTAAGAGCCACTGAGTGTCTGGATTCAAGCACAGTAAGACCCATCCTTCTGAAAAGAGAAGAACATCCTTGGAAGTGTGATTCAAATGCCTCTAATTTGACTCAATAAGAAGTTTGGCCCAGCCAGCATGGCTCAGTGGTTGAGCATCAACCTATGAACTAGGAGGTCACGGTTTGATTCCCTGTCAGGGCACATGTCAATCCCCAGTGTGGGTCTTGTAGGAGGCAGCCATTTGATGATTTGCTCTCATCATTGATGTTTCTCTCTCTCTCTCTCTCTCTTTCTCTCTCTCTCTCTCTTTCTCTTTCTCTTTCTCTTTCTCTTTCTCTTTCTCTTTCCCTTCTTCTCTGAAATCAATAAAAATTTAAGAAAATTTGCAATCATACGTTTATTTTTCAGTGGTCATCTCTCCTTGGGCCTAGTGAGATTTAAATATTCTCTGCATGCTAAGTAAAGTAGCAGGATGCGCCTGCCAGCCATTCTCTGCAGCAGGGGTGAGTAAACGATGGCCTGGAGGCTCTGCCTACTGCCTGCTCTTGTAAATAAAGTTTTATTGGAATCCTGCAGAGCTCATTCACTTTGCAGTGTAGTGTTGGATGGTGCAACACAGACCACAGATCCTGCAAAGCCTAAAATGTTTACTATTGGGCCTTTTTTCAGAGAGTTTTCAACCTCTGCTCTATCTAATATAATAAAAGAGAAACATGCAAATTGACTGTTACCACCAGCCAATCAGAGCGGCTGTATGCAAATTAACCCAGCCAAGATGGAGGCCACCAGCCAATCAGAGTGGATGTATGCAAATTAGCCCAGCCAAGATGGAGGCCAACAGCCATGGAGCTAGAGCAAACCAAACGCTTCTGTTGCAACTGCCTGCCTAGGCTGGCTGAGCCTCTGCTCACAGCCACGCCCACCAGCCAATCAGAGTGGCTGTATGCACATTAACCCAGCCAAGATGGAGGCTGGCAGGGCAGCTCTGCACTGGGAGCCTCCACGGCCAGCTGGCATAGCTGTGCCAGGTGTGTCAGCTCAGTAGAGGGGGGGTCTGGCCTGGGGCCTCCTCGGGGCATCCAGGAGCAGCTGTCCCGGGTCTGCTGTCTAGCTCCACCCCCTGGGGGCCTCCCCGGGGCATGCAGGAGCATGGGGCCTCTGCAGGGTGTGCAGGAGCAGCTGTCCTGGGCCTGCTGCCTGGCTTTGCTCCCTGGGGGCCTCCGCAGGGTGTCCAGGAACACCCGTCCAGGGTCCGCTACCTTCACCCGCCCCCCAGGGGCCTCCACAGTGTGTGTGGGAGCGTCTGCTGCACAGTGTAGAGACTCCAAAGCCAGTCCGCTGCCCAGCTCCACCCCGGGTGTGTTTGCTCAGCAGCAGGGCCCCACCGAGGGATTCTGCACCAGCGTCCACCCCTGGCTTGCCACCCAACTCTGCGTCAGGTGTGTCCCCTCAGCGGTGGGGGCCCACCAGGCGTGTGCAATCGTGGGCCCTCCAGTGGGAAACGTCCAGGCCTGCACTCACCAGCTATCCCACCCCCCAGTGCATGAACTCTGAAGGGGCTGTGAGCAGCCTGAAAATGGCTCTCAGCCCCTCACCCAGGCTGCCCAGGCATGCCAGCAGGTGGACATCCCTCCCAAGGTGTCCCAGACTGCAAGAGAGCACAGGCCAAGCTGAGGGACCCCCACCCCCGAGTGCACAAATTTTTGTGCACTGGGCCCCTAGTAGTTCTATAATTTTTAAAAATCTCCACTGGTAGGTTCTCCTACTTTTAAAATAATAATATCTCTTCCCAAGGCAAACTTCGGACAGTTAGAATCTCACTTTGGCCGCAAGCTCAGGGAAGTACCTCCTTTCCCATTCTTCACTTGCAGGGCTTTGCAAGAATAACTATTTTTATCATTGCTAAATGGGTCAAACGACTCTCACGGGAAACTCTTTGTAACCTTGCAAGGCCATGGAGAGTGGCACTGTTTTTCCAACTACTGAATAAGATGCTGCTCCGTATTAGGTAAGTAAAAAATGTTTAATGGTGTGATTTCTTACATTTTCCTTAATAGTCTTTCCTTTGTCTTTCTTGAAGCATGCTGATAAGTGTAAAACACAAATAACCCCAGACTTAATATCTATCGAGTAGTTTATGAGAAAAATAAGGTAGTGTTTCCTGGTCTAATATTTCCCCCTAAAGCACCTGCATTTTGCTAACTTCTTGGCAGTAAGGTCATACTGACTCTAGACAATTAGCCCTTCTTGACTAGGTGTTAAGAACTCTGCTAAGTGCCATGACTGGTTTGGCTCAGTGGGTAGAGCGTCGGCCTGTAGACTCAAGGGTCCTGGGTTCGATTCCAGTCAAGGGCATGTACTTGGTTGCAGGCACATCCCCAGTGGGGAGTGTGCGGGAGGCAACTGATCAATATTTCTCTCTCATTGATGTTTCTGACTCTCTATCCCTCTCCCTTCCTCTCTGAAAAAAAGCAATAAAATATATTCTTTTAAAAAGAACTCTGCTAAGTATTGGAAATGCAAAGATAGGTGAGACATTGGGGGCTTAATAAACGTATGAAGAACGGCATGGCTCCTGGGAATTTCTGTGTTCGTGGACTAAGGAGCCTGCCCTGGGACATGGTAGGTAGGAAAGCTGAAAAAGCAGAAGGGACTAAATCACAGGAGGCGCTGCCTCCAATAAAAACATTTTTAATAATAGTAGTAAGTCTGTGGGGACCTGCAGAAAGAGTTATAGTTCAGGACTCAACATTAATCAGATGTTACTTTGTATGATGCAGATCACATACTCAGCACATAGTAATTACTTGCATTAAATAAGAATTTCTATTATTGACAAAAGTATTTCTTAAGATTTTAAAATAGAGAAAAACATCAATGTGAGAATGAAACATCCAATGGGGATCGAGTCAGCAGCTGGGGCACATGCCCTGACTGGGAATTGAATCGGCAACTCTTGGGTACAACGAACAACACCCAAACAACTGTGCCACACAGATCAAGTCTTAAAAATATTTTTTGCTAGGTTCTTCTTTGATTTTTTGTTGGCTCACACTGCATATAACTGATTATTATAAAAGGACTTTCTTTCCTTTTCACTTTTAATCCGTATGCTGGGGATGTGAATAGGTAAGAACCAACACTGATTGAGTATACATTTCATTTGAATGTGCCCTTCAAAGTCCTCCATGACTAGTACCATTCCAGAGGTCCTTTGGCCACATTATAATGAATTAGTAAGTTCAAGGTCCCATCCTGTGCTTAGGAATCCTTTGCTCAAAATGTTCACAAGAGGCAGTCATAGAGCTCTGTACTAATTCTCTTGGTCACACAGCCATGTGTCCAAGATCTGAAGGGAGACTGAGGTGGGAACACTGCCCATTGGGAATTTAGGGAGGGCTACAGGCAGAAAGAAGACCTGAACAGAGGAAAAAAATGATTATAATTTAAGTAGGAAGAATATGTTGGGAAAGTATAAACACCTGCCCTGAACCCTCTATCTAAATTTAGGTTTCTAATTCTCTATAGTGATCATTTTTATTCTACAAACTGCTATTAAAAACAAAAAAATGTGTTAGAAACCCACGGAAAATGTGTCTTAGATTTTCAAATAAACCTGTATTTTCTGAGATGGAATTAAGATATTTTGGGGTGCTAAGTGGTTGAGAGTTAAAATCTCTGTGTGGTAGATACTGAAAAATGACAAAAATGTTAAAACTTTGAAAATCAGTGCAAGTGACCTAGAGTAGTTAAGGTAGAGTAGATTTCCTTTAAGAGTTTAAACATGTGATCCTGAGTAGTGAAAATAATTATTTTGGTCAGGATTTGAATGTGTGCTTATATGTAAAACTTTCTGTGTGCCTGTCAAATCAAATAGGAGGTCTTAAATTTTATTTACATATTCAAATTTAATGTGTTCAGACAAATTGTTGATCATCTACATATGTGATAAATATGGGCCTTGGATTCCCAGGATATTCTCAATGTCAAATATATTGTCTTTAGTACCTATGGATACATTATGACTTATAAAACCATGTTGTATATTTTGGCCAGAAAAATGTTATGGCTTTAATAAAAACATAGAACATCCCATATCAAGTAAAGCTTTCATAAAATACTTTTTCTATATTATGACATTCTATAACCTCACTAAATTCTAAATGTGTAAGGGAAATCTCTTCAAAGTAGTACAAAATTTTAAATTAATAATTAAAAAGAAATAAAAATTATTTTTGTGTCATATTAGTTTGAAGCTAAATGCTACTGTGTGTTTCTATAATTTAGTAGCATTCCATGGGGAATTTCAATGTTTATAAGGTAGAGGGGATGATAAAAAGTATTTAGTCCTATTTCTCATTTGAGGAAAGTAAGAGGAATTAGCTCTTCTCTTAGGTTTAATTAAATACCATAGATTTAATTACATGAGTGATAGAATCAGAACTAGAGCTGGGGTTCTAACTTCTTTTAGTTATTTTATACTAGAGGCCCAATGCATGAATTTCCTGCAAGAGTAGGCCTTCCTACCCCCAGGTGCCTGCACCAGCTTCCCTCTGGCCACCGGCTTCCCTTGCAGCCCCGGCTTCATCTGGAAGGTCGTCCCAAAGGACATCCAGTCTAATTAGCATATTATGCTTTTATTATTATATATCATAACAAATAAAATTTTACAAACTAGAATGTGATTTAATCGGATAACTGACCTCATTATTATATATGAGGTCTATATGTTAAATTATATGAATATGATTAACCATGAATAAAATGCATAGGCACTGACTTGAATGAGATATTACTGATAGTATACATATACATGTTTCAAATCAATTTTCATGCAATTCACATCCCCCAATAAAACACAAAGAAAACTTACATTCTCAGCACTTCCAGATAGAGAGATAATGAAGAAGTCCATGAATTGGTTTCCCATTTTACCTTATTAATTACACTAGACTCCCATTTTTTTCCCTGAGAGCCCTATAAGGGACAATATTTCTGTTTCAAATTGGAATTGATTTTACTTTCATCTGCATTACTTAATTTGTTCTAAAAGGCTCAATGGCAGTGTGATAGGAGTCCTTAATGAAATCAAGAAAAACTAAAAACTCAGAAATATCTAGAAGGAGAAACTTCTTTTTCTTCCTTTTCTATTAACATACACAATAAGACAAAAATGAATGGCGATGGTCTGCGACTGAATAAAGGTATATGCATAAACATGGTGAAAACGTACCAAAAAATATTGAGAGATTTTGGGAGGAAAAGGAGGCAGTAAGTGCTGGAACTCGCAATTCACTTTCTTTGCGTTTTCAGTTACTAATGGAATGGTTTGTTCTTCTGTTCATTCCCTAATTTTAAAAACAAGTCATACACAGAGGTCAGCCTCTACTCATTCTAACTAAAATCTTTAAGTTCTTACCAAGGTGCTTAGTGTGGAATTCAGATAATTTGAGAGTTTCTCTATATAGAGAAACTTTTCACATTGAGAAGACTGGCATTTTATCTGTGGATGAACAAAATATGTCCAGTATTTCCAGTTCATTAGGTCAATGTCACCCTCAACTATCCTTCTTGAAATGATAAAAATGGGAAACAAAACAAAATACTGTGGTACAGATGGTTGAGCTAGCAAATTTAATTCTGTGAATTCACTGATGTTTTTAAAACTATCCTGAAGCAGGCGAAGTTGGGAATGGTATCCTCCCAACTTCCACTTCTGTGGCTTTTCCTCAGCTATGCTTCAGATGCTAAAGGCCATGATGTTCCACCAATTTACACTTGCACAACCCCTTTCTCAGGAATGCTGGACCAAGAGACTGTTTAATGCTTTATTCAAGTACATTTCTCACTCCCCCACCCCTCACCCCCAGAGCCTTACTAAGTGCCCAGCACTGTGGAAACTCTGTGGGTGACCATCAATTCCCAGAATGCTCATGTATAAGACAGGTCTTCTTAAGTTCAATTTTCTGATTTCTTGTTTGGACACAATGCACCAGTGTACCAGCTTCAAGAGAGTCAATCACATGGATGCAGCTAGATACTGAATTTTCCCTGCGTCGATATAAATTAAATACAAAGACTGCATCTATATCCTCCTATGTAACAGTCTTCAATATGTACCTATTCCTTATCCTGTTTCTAATCACCTCACTTCAAGATGCTGGAAGAGTCACTACAGATCATCAAGTACAGTCATAGGATTTTTCCAGAGAGAAATGCTGAGGTATTAGCAAGGGAAGAAGGAAAATTATTTGCTAGAGAATCTCTCTTAAAACATTGAAAATCAGTGCAGTGACCTATATATGGTAGTTAAAGTGGAGTAGACTTCATTTAGGAGGTTAAACATTTGTTCCTCGGTACTGAAAAATGCCATGTCAGAAAAAACAAACAAACAAACAAACAAAAAACAAGAGAAGAGCCTACGATAGCCAATCCAGTAAGACAATCAGGATGGGCTTGACAAAGTACTAAACTGTCAAGGATGCAGAGAACAACCAGGAGGTTACTGCTGACACCCACAACAGACTGGCTGCCACATGGTTAATATCCTGGTTAGGGGATATTGCTAGAAGGGGAAAAGCGGAATTAAAACAACCTTTCCGCTCAAAACTGTGTACTTTGATGTCTCAAGCTCTCTTTGTATTAGAACCTAGAGCTGCATAATATGAAAATACTTTAAAACCCCTCAATTATTACCATTTTCTAGAATCAGCATAGCCAGGAAATATGAACCATTTTGAATTCCTGACTCTCTTCTCCTCTCTAACTTCTGCCCCCAAGCTAAACACTCTCTAGTATTGCAACTGCATTGTGTTTGGTATTCTGCAGATAGTTATTCATGCAACCAGCATTGATTAAATGCTTGCCAGCCTTCTTGCCAAAAGTGATAAACACTTTTAGAGGAATACACATCTTCCACCTTTTATACATAATTGCAGAGAGGGCCATAAGTAGACATGGTGAAGTCCAATCTCTAAGTGCTACTTCGGGAACACCAGCTGTCTTGAGAGCAAGAATCTGGCCTCAAGAAGTAAAATAAAACAGAAATGCAAAGTGGATCTGCAGGATTCTACTATTCAGTCTGCAAGTCTAGCCCTCGCTCAGTTCAGTTAATGGGCCTGGATAGGACAAAAGGCAAGGTTTTGCTCAGGCCAGGAGATAAGGAACATGTGTGAATTATGAAAGAGCAAAGAAGAAAGCCTTCAAAAATATAACTCAAAAGGATGGTAGTTGGGTCAAGCAAGGACTTCTCTCCCTTTGGGAACCAGCTGTTACCTACTTTCTCTGCTGGGCTGAAGAGCGTCGGGTGCAAATCACGGCCACGGTCGCCACCACGAGCACCGATATGATGCCAACGGTGACCACAATGATCACCAGCAGGTTGCTGTTCTTCTGAGGAGTGACGCTGCCATGAGGGGGGTGCATCTGGCCAATGGGTGGTTCTGGGAAAAGACAGGCAAATGGAGATCAGGTTTAGGGAGACATGGCAGCCCAGTGTTTATCAAGCTCTGTTAAGGACATGAAGAGTTCCTATTGCTCTGGATATGGCTTAAACTGAGAACAAAGCAATGAAAATGGAGAAGAAAGACCTAAATAATCTACCCAAGATAAAGGAAAGATATGCTCACACAAAATCTTATACAACAGCTTTCAGAGTGACATTATTCCAAACAGCCAAAAGCGGAAACCCAAATGACCATCAACTGGTGAATGGATAAACAGGTGTGATCCATCCACACAATGGAACACTATTCAGCCATTAAAAAGGAAGGGAGTACTTATACATGGTACAACATGCACGTACCTTGAAAACGTCATGCTAAGTGAGAGAAACCAGACCAAAAGGCCACATATTGTGCAATTCCACCTTATGAAATACCTAGATAGGCCAGTCTATAGAGAGGAAAGCAGATTGGAGTTTGGCAGCAGGTAGGGGGAGAAGTGAATAGGGAAATACCGAGAATGGGTACAGGTTTCCCTTTGGGGCAATGAAAATGTTCTGGAATTACATGGTGATGGTGGTACAACCTGTGAATATAACAAAAAAGCACTGAACTGTGCATTTTAAAAGGGTGAATTTAAGTTATATGGATTTTATCTGAATTTAAAGAAAGCATTACACTATTGTAGTGATTAGAAAGAGGGAGGGGAGGAGGAATGCTGCTTAGTACTATAAGACTTACAGTGGGACAGGAACCAGAGAAGGCTGTGTTTTATAGAAAAGGCGATTTATTTGATGCCATGAAAGATGAACTATTTGGCACCTATCATTCACAATTTACCTCCATTCCTTTTAAGAAGCTATCTATAAAGCACACTTCATTTTCAACCTGTCGAGAGTGTATGAATCCCATTTAAAAGCAGCCAATGGTTTGAAAGAGTGTCATAGAGTCCTGATATGAATGTTGTCTTGTGTCGCAATAATACCACATGGTAGACAGTATTTAGGCAAAAAAAAAAAAAAAAAATAGACTAATAAGACAGTTTTGATAATTTGCTTATGTAAATAAGAATAGCTAACTGACCTTCTAAATTATTTTCTTTAAACCCAAGCTAGCAATCAGTCAATCTAATGAACAAAATTGATCCAGAGACATGGAAGCATGGAACAGATTGGAATCTCAGAGGGAAAGGTGGGGTGGGGTGGGTGGGTGGGAAGAGACCAACCAGTGAACTTGTATGCATATATGCGTAGCTCATGGACACAAACAATAGCGGGGTGAAGGCCTGGGGTGGGGTGTGGGGGCCTGCTATAAGAGGTCAATGGGAGAAAAAAAGGGACATAATGTAATACATTCAATAAAGATTTAAAAAAAAGAAATACATGTTTTATGTCATGTTCGTCATTTCAAGATACACATTTTATAAAAAATAAATATTAGACTATAACTTTATTTATAAATCAATTTAGAAAGCTGCAGAAAGCAATGACTTTGGATATTTCCCCAGACGTAGTTTGAAAGTATTTCTTTAATAACCTATATTAGCCTTCTGTACTCCTTGAGCAAAATGTTTGGGGCTTTTGCACCTCATTTTTTTTCTGTAAAATGAAAATAATACTTATTGGATACAGTTGCTGTCAGAAATAAAGAAAATATATAAACGTACCAAGCAACTTTTCAGTACCTGACACAGATTAAATGCTTATAATATCACTAAGTGGCCCAGTGGAGGAAATTCATGCACATTAAAAGGGAATTAATTAGAGGAAATATTTTAATATTGCTATTTGCCCTTTCTTTGTAATAGAATGGTCAGAGATGAAAGAAAATTAGTAAAATGTATATGAAAATCTCCCTCTTGTCAGAGTCTGGGGCACACTGTGGGATCCAGAGTCAATTTCTTGCCCACTCATGTGCGCCTTGAAATCACTTGAGACCCAGACCCAGCTGGCCCACCTCTGTCCAGGCCCAGAGAGCGGGAGTGCAGTCTCAGGTCCTCCATCAAGCCCCACCAGGCAGGTGGCATGGCCTCAGGGCCCC
Organism: Murina feae; assembly: GCA_004026665.1. Taxonomy (NCBI): domain Eukaryota; kingdom Metazoa; phylum Chordata; class Mammalia; order Chiroptera; family Vespertilionidae; genus Murina; species Murina feae. The sequence continues at coordinate 86,720 of PVJC01001141.1, read as the reverse complement.
TGGCCCCGGGGCAGGTGGTGGCACAAGGGCACGAGGGCGCAATGACCATTTGCATATTAGCTCTTTATTATATAGGACTAGTAGCCCTGTGCACGAATCTGTGCTCCAGTAGGTTGCTGCTGCCCTCCTGTAGCTCTCTGCCTGCTACCCCTCCCTCCTGTAGTTGCCCCAGCCCTCTTCCACCCCCCCAATAGCTTGCTGCCCTGCCACTCCTGTACCTCGCTGACCCACCCTCCTGCTGATCCGTGATCTGGTCGTGATGCACTTTGTCGTTATGCCTCAGGGCATAAAGGCTAATTAGCATATTCCTCTCTTATTATATAGGATTATATAGGATTGTACTACTGAAATCTATATATAGACTGGTAGCTAGTATGCATAATGACCACCAGGAGGCAGACGTCCAACACAGGAGCTGCCAAGCCGTGGTGACTTGGCAGTGGCGGTTCCCAGGTGACACACCCCAGAACTGGGCTCCTTCCTCTGATTCTGGGGTGCATCACCTGAGAACCATCCTCTCGCAATCTGGGACCCCTCAAGGGATGACTGAGGGACCCCATCAGCCAGAGACCCCCCTCTCTTCATAGACACCCTTCGAGCTGTGGTGCTGCCCCAGGTGTGGCCGGCTGAGAGGGACCAAGGAAGGTTGGCTCTAGGTCATGTTCAGTGGACTCGCCCAGTCCCACCCCACTGGCCACCTTCTAATTAATTTCCTTTCAATGTGCACAGATCGGGGCACTAGTATTAAATAAAATGTTGCCTAATTAATAACATCCTATACCATTGCCGGACTTCCAAATTACAAAATTTTTATAAATAGTCCTCAATATGAAAGATAAATGAACTAAAAAATGAATATAACCACTCACCCAATACTTACCTCAAAATCAAAACACTATCTACAAGTTATCTAAGAATCATTGCTTTTTTGAAAAGACATTCACCTATATTTAAGTAAATTATTGTTGATTCATTATTATTGGAAAAATAATTAGTGCTTCTGATATAAATTGAATATCAGGGGGAGGGGCAGGGCTTTCCCCAAAAGTTTTTAATAGCACTATCTGTTAAAAGATTCTTATTATAAATGAAAGACATAGGATTTCCTTGAAATAATTTTACATTTACTACAAGGAAATGGGGCAAGTAATGACAGGTCAGAACTTTCTGTATCATAGTTTTACTTACAACTTTAAAAGTCACTTTACAGTCGTGTCTCAATATGCCCTTTCTGTGCTTAATAAACTAATTGACTGTCATGAATTCACCTTTTATGTGAGAGCTTAGAATGGAGACAGTTGGGGATTTCATGGATTTTGGTTAGCATGACTTAAATGTAAAGCGTTCACCATTTCTTATAAAGTTGGTTTGAGTTGTACACAGCAGTATGCCTTATGAACATTTCTAAAAACCTTGTGAACTAGAGCCTTTTGAATTTCTGCTCTCTCTCTACTCAGGAAGACATGATCCTTCAAGTAAAAAAATAGGACTGCTGAGCATTAGAGAGATTATACTGAGATCATGTTCCTCAGAGAGTTAGGGTTCGTGAGAACTTTCATATAAATCTTTCATTTCAGTCTTTAATGGCTTCCTCATAAAAGTTCCATCAGTTTAAAAGCTGGCATTTGAGGTCTTGTATTAATTTCCCAATCTCAATTCAAAAGCTGAGTAATCAGGTTATCAGACATCAAGCCATCAGTTTAGAAAGTCAAGTTCGATGGTGTCTCTGGATATAGCTGATCCTCATTATTTGAGGGAGTTGTATTTTATGAGGTTGCCACAAACACTGAATTAGAGAATACTTAGTATTACTTCTAGAGGAAATCCAGGGTTCGGTTCCTGTATTTCCTCTGGTTCCAAAATTTTTATCAACCAATTTAATATAAAACCTTGTTTTATGTGTGTTTCTGCTTAAAGACACTTTATTTAATAAAAGTGATGATTCATTAAACTGAACTCACAGCCAACAGCACTGTAATTCACGCCAAAGTGGAGTTTAATCAACACGTATTTCCCCACAAAAGGCACATCCCAGCATTGAGCATTAAGAGTATAGACATCAGTCAGCACCACATTTAGGGGTCACTTTATACAGTGAAAGCACCAACAAAAAATACAAAAATGAACAAAATTGGCACTAAATACCTATATCACAGAAAGGACCCTCATGTACGTATGGTCTGAGCGCTAGAACAAGGTTATGTGTCTCCTTGTCCCATATCAGCTGAGTTTGTGAGCATTGGGCTTCTCAAATATTCAACATGTTCACAAATGACCATAAAAGTATTGCAAGCATTAAATGGGGGGGGTGGGGGGGATGGGGGTTGTGTGTGTTAAAAATGCATTTTAGCAAGAAGGCGAATTCACAAATACTGAATCTGTGAGTAATGATAATTAACCTGTATTGAAACACATCAAAAGGCTGTTCCAAATTAGGCAGATTTTTGGAGTTCACAAATCTAGATTAGTGTCATTCAGAGTTCTGGGAGACAGCCTGACTCAGCAGGGGCAAGACGACATTTACCACCTCCCAGACACAGATGGGAAGTTGCCTGCTGAAAAGAGAAGGCTTGTAACATCCTTCAGGACACTGTGATTACTTCACAAGCTAATGGATGGCCTCAGGCCCTGCACAGAGAGTTGGCACTCAACAGACTTCATGATGTGGCTCAGTTATTTCATTCTGTGTAAGTTTTCCAAACTACAGAAAAAGGTAGTATACTATGCATCTTTTTTTGTGATGTTAACATAAAATGTAGGCATCCAGTGTCTGAGTAAGCCAGCTCTGACTGCTTCACTGATAACAGTGAGAAAGGAATCCATTTTATTTTAAATCACATGAGCATTCCATTCATTTTTTCCATTCATGATATTTGATCACCATCAATGATTTTATACTTTTTCTATTAAATTTAATAAATGCAAACACATATAGTTTATAATCTGTTGGGTGTAAAGTTTTGATAATGGTTAGGAAAATTCATTCATTTTTATAATACTTTGTAAGCTTTCAAAAACATTTTATGTTCCTTATCAGATTTGCCAGAAGCTCATTGGTAGACCAGTACTCTGAGTGCTTGATTCTCTTATAGAAAAACAAAACCAAGTATTGAATCCAGGAGTCCTGGCTCCTATTTTTGAGAATCTGGTCCCATTGCCACAATGGCCAGGCCTTAATAGCTACACAAGGTCAAGAGGCAGGAAAACAATGTGAACATTAGATGCACCTGCCTAGTTCTGAAGAGAGACGATCCAATGAGAGTTTCTAGTTCAGGACTGAACTTCTCTCCTACAGCTCCAGGTTCCTCTGGTAACAGTTTTATTACTAGAACACTTTGAACTTAACATTTGTCTTAAACATTTTATAGGTCTTTGAGTTTGAATTGAAATTCACATGGTATTGAATTTTTTTCCAAGCCTTTTCCCCTGAAATAAGTTGCCATATAGTCATTAGCTGGAAGAGATCTCACAGATAATCTAGTTCAATGTTTCCTATAATAAACTATTAACTGGCATTATGGGGGGGGGGGAAAGTTCCTTTGTCAATTAAGTTAGAAAACATATTTCTTTACTCAAATCTCAGAATTTTGAACGTGCTTATCTGAACTGTGCATTTCCAGGAGAGATTGGGCAGGGATGTTAGAGAATGTATCTGATTATTTCATAAACATGAACGGAAGAGTCAGTTAGGTGCTGTGGATATGATGTTGTGATCAAAACATGAAGGGACCTTAGAGGGCATTATGCTAAGTGACATAAGTCAGGCAGAGAAAGACAAATGCTGTATGAATCACTCATATGTAGAATCTTAAAAAGCTGGACTCATTGAAACAGACTACGATGATAGTTACGAGGGGCTAGGGACTTGGGGAAAATGAGAAAATGGTCAAAAAGTACAAACTTCTAGTTATAAGATGGATACATTCTGCAGACACAATGTACATATGGATAGATGGCATTATATACTTGAAGTTGCAAAAATAAAGAAAAAAGTTGCTAAGAGACTCTAATGTTCTTATTACATAAAATGGTCATTATGTGATGTGAGGAAGGTATTAGCTAAGCTATAGTGGTCAACATTTTGCAATATCTAAGTATATCCAACACACTGTACACCTTCAATTTACACTATGTTATATAGGTCACTTATAACTCAATAAGCCTTGGGGGCATAAAAGTACTCAAGCATACAGAAATAAACTGTCTGAGATAAAAAACATATAATTTTCATGTAGTATAGGCCTGCCTAACTAGTTGGACCAGAGAAAGAAAAAGATGTTACATGCTAAATGACCTGTCTTTTCCTTCCCTAAGACACGTGCCCTGCCTGGGTCACTGTGACAGGCTACCTTGCCCCTGGGATAAAAGTGGAGCTGTTGAGAAGGAGCTCTGAAAACTGTTTCTGAGCTATTTTTCTGGTAGAGTGGAGAGGGACCAACAGCCAGGCCATGGAACCATTAGTAAGTATATATATATATATATATATATATATATATATATATATATATATATATATATATATATATAGGTTCACACCCATTGTTTCACAGTCATTGGCGTGCCACTGTCTCTTTGCATTTTGTGTGGTCTGAGAACAATTTTCAAATGAGAATATTGTGATTATTCTCCACCTACCTCCCTCCGCCCAAACAAAATAAAATAAAGCAAACAAACAAACAAACAAAAACAGACACACACACACAAAAGCTCAGAGGCATGATTTTTGGACCCCATGGAGTTTACTACTTACTGGAAGAGACATAGTGAACAAATCGTGAAGCAACTAAACATAAAATTATAACTGTAATTGGTGTTTAAAAGAAAAGTGAAGTTTACATAGAAAGATGTAAGATGAGGACAAAATGGTCATTGGAGGAGGAGGCAGGAGATAAAAGGCCTCACTATAGAAGTAACATTTAGGCTGAACACAGGGTGCCTCTAGGAGTTACTTCCTGTTCCTCTACGAGGGCAATGAGAGCAGCTCATGTGTCTGGAACATTGGGAGCAAGAGGGAAATGACACAAAAGGAGGGTGGAACGAGAAATAGGACCCCGGTCATGGAGCTTTGTAGATCACGGGCAATTACCCTCAGTGGAATCACAGAGCATTTCAAGGTTTTCAGGAAGGAACAGATTTGATTTGTATTAAGAAGACATCTCTCCCTGCTGTGCGGAGCTGGGCTGGTGGTGAAAGCAGAGAGACCAGCAGAGAGAATATTGAATTTCTCCAGGTGGGAGAAGATGCTAGCTTGAACTGAGATGGCAGCCATTACAATCAGACAAAGTGGACAGTTACCCAATATAGTTTGAAAGTAAATGAACAAAGTAGATTGCATGTGGGGGAGTTAAGGGAGGAAATGTCAGGCTTAGGCTTAAGTAATAGTCCTTATGCCTGAGATGAGGGAGAGGAAGTTAGGGCAGGCTCCGTGAGGGCAGACAAATGTTCAGTCTTTTGACTGTGTCGGGGTGGAGATCTTTGGTACATTACAGAGAGGCAGCTAGAGTTTGGCAGTTGGCACATAGATGGAATGTGAATGGAGTAGATGTTGTTATATTGACCTCAACCTTTAAAAACTACTCCACTTTTATCCCAGGAAAAAAGTAACTTGACTTGCTATTCATGTCCATAGATGGAATGTGAAGCCCTGGGAGTGGATGAGATCACCAGAATCAAGAATATTAGCGTGAGCAGAGAAGTTCTCAGAAGACTCAGATCTAGTGCTGAAGCAGAAGGGGAGGACCTGGCCAACGACAAGTGAATGGCCGAACGCGTTTCCCAATGTTTAGTTCACGAAGCACCTCCTTTTCTCTCAGAGCTTCTCATGGGACCTGTGTACATTGGAACAACTTTTGGGGAATAGTCATCTAGATCAGTGATTTTCAAGTAGGAAGATTCCCTTAGACCTCCAACTCCCTCACCCCCCTTGTTTCCTCCTAAGGGGAAATTTGGCAATGTCATGAGGCATTTTTGGTTGTTACCTGGAAGGGGGAAATATGACTTGCATCTAATGGATAAAGGCCAGGGCTGCTGTTAAACATCCTACAATGCAAATGTACAGGACAGGTCTCAGAACAAAAGATTACCCAGTGGCAATTGTTTGGAGGTTGAGAAATTCTGACTTGCTTAATAGGTCCTATGTTCAGACGAAAAGCTGAAATCCCAAGAGTTTAAGTGACATGATTGACACAGTCCTAATGCAGTTCTAGAACCTGGTTTTGGGATTTGTCTGGGATTCTTAAAATCATTTGGGATAGATACTGGTGGGCAGATCCTTTTGTAGACTAAAACCTGAGACCCTGGGCCACTTCAATGATCTTTCCACAAGAAAAACAAGTGTACAATTTTATCTCTGGACCTTTTTTTTGGCATTCAGAAGGCTTTTGAATGTTTTAGAAACAGCTTACCAACCTATGTTGATCATTTCATGCAAACATGAAAAGAGCTTTTGTGTATATTTCATTTAGATTACTTTAAATGGTATTGAGTTCTGAAAAGAATAAAACAACGTTTTCTAAAACTACAGGACAAATCATGGTATTTTCTCCTAAACACAGAGTACAAGGCATGTTTTGCAGAACATGTAATGTGCTTCTGAATATTCAAAAATTAATAACATTTGATTTTTAAATAACATTTCACCAAAGTATCAACATAGTTTTCAACATAGTTTTAATTTAGTTTTTAAAGGTTGAGGTCAACATAAAAACATTTTCTTTGTCGGGTTCATAGATTTCTTAACTAAAGTTACTAATTTTTAAATTATTAGAAGAGCAACCAACAAAAATAAACTGGTGATTTATCATCCTTACTAAGAAAAATATAATGTAATTGAAGTAATTTTCACTATTCTTGTCATTCATGCAAACATAAACCACAAAGTCACATTTTACAGAAGTTGAAGATGTTTCTGCTTTAAAAATGGGGACTATAATTCAAAACTGAATGCCTCATAAAAATAAAATACTACCATATCACCACATATTGGCTTTGAGTCTACTTGTCATCATAAAATAATTTGGAGACCTCTTCAGTATCCTCAATTTAATTAAGGGCTTCCAACTACACAGTAAACATGAATTATATCTTTGTTTTTCTTTTTTTGAATTCCATTTTAAAAGGGTGACATGCTGTAGGAGAAAGTAAATGATTACCTATGTCTAAATTTGTTTGCACCTGGCTTGAGTATCCTGACAATAAGCCATTATTCTCTTACAAGGCACTGAAGGATGAATCCAGCAAGGTGGGGAAAGAGAAAACTTCCATAATCCCATCACCACAAGAGGAGATGTATGGAATTTGCATTATATATGATTCAAAAATTCAAATTTTAACATTTTCTCATTGATATAGCTTACTTTTTAAAGATGGGGTGGGGTTAGAGTTTTATCAGGCAAAGTATCATTTGTCCATTGAATTGGAAAACATATCCCCTTCTTCAGACTTAAGATATTAGTAGGATTTTAATCAAAAGCTCCGTTTTTTCAATGCCTTTGCTGATTTGCTTGCAATAGCCCAAACTAAAATCAAATTACAAATTTACCATCATTTATCTGCTAGCTAAACAGAAAAGGAAGTTGATTAAATTTGCCTGCCACCATCCTTGTCTCTCTGAGGTTATCAATTCACCTTAGACAAGCAGCTTGTCATAACTTGTTATTCCAGTAGGGATTCTAGAAATATTTCAGGTGCTTTGTTCATCCCATCTATTTAAGAATATCTAAAACTCCATGAAGTGATGCAGAAAATTAAGAAGGAATAATGCCAATAACCTAAACTGGTTTAAAGCAACTAATACCATTAGTCTATTTTATCTTCATGACTTTCTCCGGTAAGATAATATGTATCAGACTAAATTAATCATAATTACATTTACAATTATATTTCTACTAGAAATGTTAAATAAAATGTAAAAAACACAATGAAAGACATTCCTCTCAATTACTGTCATTCCCTTCATATGAGGTCTGACTCCCATGAAAAGTTCTTGTTGACTAACCTCGACAGCAAATTTGTCCTAGGGTTTCTTTTCAACCAGAGAATTTGTTTTATTTGGAAGGACAAGTTCAAATAGTCAATACCAATGTTTTAAACTTGATCCCAAATTAGAATTTCCACATTTAATAATTAAAAATAAAAATATAGTTATCGGAATTATTTCTAGCTCCCTATGTATATGTACATTGAAAAAATATTACCTTGCAATATTTTTCTTTATCTCATATTTATAGGCATTTAGAAAGGATTCAAGTTTTACTGAGCTTCCTGTATGTTTAGGTACTAAGTTTGACAGTTCTATGCAAGATTAAAGTTCTTTATAAAGGACACAGTTTAAGAGACCACCGAGTTCTATGGCTAATGTCTGATCCACCTTTCACACAAGTAATACTGCTCAGTAGCGAATGGAAACTGCTAGAAGATAATGATTTTTTCCCAATTATCTATAACAATTCTTTCTTTAATTTCCTGGTACTCTGTCTCTTCAAAAAAAATTATTCTATAGGCATGCCTTTATCTGGGAATGAATTCCAACTTGAAACTCTCATAGACACAATAGCTCAGAATGTGTTCTGCAGGATGATTCTAAAGGGGAAAAGTTAATTCCCGTCAAATACTCCAAAAGCTAGACCTCTCCATCTCAGGGTAACAAATACTACAATTAGGTTTCCACACAATTTCAGTGACAACCTTCTTTTCCTTTCCTCACATGTCTGGGTTTTTCACACTCTCATCTTTCCTGGGTGCACTTCTCAGCTGTGTCCACCTGGCTAATTCTTCTTCTTTGGCTATTGCTCCTGCAGTGATCTTTTTCCAATATGTCCCACAGCAAGTACCCTACACGCAGTGAGGGGTTTATAGCATTTCTTACTGATACTGAAATGCATGAAGGGTGTTCGACATATTGTTGAGATTTCAGGATAAAAGTTGAAGGAAGAGAATGAAACTTGCAAAGTTTGGGGGAGGGAATTATATCTAAACTAATCTATGTAGCATTTCATGGTCTGTTTTCAGTCCTAACACATCTCTCCTCTCATATTTCTTCTGTGAAATTTCCAAAGTGTGTCTCTGTCTACTGGAACCTGGGAACTATCAGAGCCAGGGACTAGCTATAACAGGGCTCTAAAACTAATACCTACAAAAGACAGTAATGTTACTAAAAAGAGGGAAGAGTACCTGTGTAAGACACAATAGAAGTGTTAAGGGCGATAGCAACCTGGATAGAATATCCTAGATATAATCTTAGAAAAGCTTGAATGGAATATATTTAGAAAATTTAAATGTGAAAGATAGTACTTGTCTGGTTAAATAATGCATTAGTGATAGACAGGCTATGCCTGACAAGCAGAAGAGTCAAGAAAATGTGTATCTGGGTCCACCACTGGCCAGGGAAGAGGGGACATTGAGCCTTTTATGGGAGCATCTGGTCTACTCCCCAGATTATACATATCCTCTTTGGGGAAAGGGATGCATTAGATGGTCATAGTCTATGATATAAAATAATCACATAATTCACCCTTTATTCTAATGTCATGGTCAGCAAAAAACTTTTGGGTTGTAATTTTGGCCTCTTACATGGATTTTTTTTAACAGAAGAACATCCAAATGGATATTTAGCTATTCATTAATCATATTTCTCATGAAAACCTGCTAAAATTGTTGAGTAAATCACTGTGTTATTTTCATAAAACATAGTACTATATAGCAGCAAAGATAAATGAAGAAAAGCTATTTGCAAATATATGAATAAATCTTAAAAGCAAATAAAATGATCTCACTCATATGTGGAATCTAATGGACAAAGTAAACTGTTCAACAAAAGAGATCCAGAGACACAGAAGCATGAAACAGATTGTGGAATCTCAGAGGGAATGGAGGTGTGGGTGGGTGGGAGGGAGAGAATAACCAAAGAACTTGTGTACATATATGCATAACCCATGGACACCAACAGTAGGGGAGTAAAAGCTTGGTTCAGGGGGATGGGGTGGGCTAGAAGGGGTCAATGGGGGAAAGAGAGGCCATATGTGATATTTTCAACAATAAAGGTCTAAGAAAAACAAAACACGAACTTAAATATAAGTGCAAGCTATAACAGGATAGCTATAGTGTGATGTCATTTCCAAAAGTTTTAAACATGTGTAATATTGTCACAATATTTAGTGGAACATATACACATATGAGAAATGTCATATTTGGGAAAGTGGCTACAATGTAGTGAGAAATGGAAGGAATGTGAGAGAAGCATGTGATAAGGCAGAGACATACAAGAGATTTCAACTGCATTGTTGACTATTTTATAACTTAACTTAGGTGATGGGGACATGTGTTGATGTTTGTATTTTGAATATACGAAATATGTTTTTAGTAAACCAAGCCAATCAACAATAGCAACAATTTTTTAAGAACCTATAGAGGGAAGTTATCATATATACATCAATGCCTGGGAGTTTGGCTTGTATTTATTCAACTTCCCATAGTTTCTGCTTCAGCAAAACTCAGGACAAGAGCCAGAAAACTCCAACACCAACCTGCTTCTTCCAGGCAGTTCTAAGATGGCCTCCATCTGGTGATCCTCAAAATCAAGAGTATGTGAATGCTCATTAGGATGAGCAGAACTAAATGTCTAATCTCGACCATGTGATGGGAAATTGGCTTATGGTACTAGAAGATTTTGAAGAGTAAATGTACTTTAGGCAAACGTACTGGTAATGTCAATTTATGAAACTGATGCATTTCAATTCAATCTATTGTGGGTATCACCTCTCTCTAACAAAATTACAGTTGGAAACATTTTAAATACACATAACACTTTAAAACTAGACATTGAACAGCCCTCTGTCATTTATAAAATTCTCTATGCTTGGGTTTCTCTGACTCTGTTTTGTATACTTCTGATAGAGTGTGCTATAGGTTTGTTAATAACTTCATGTTTCTATTATTCCCACTAAAATCCCAAGTCTGGGAATTTTGGAACTTGCAGTCAATACAAAATGTGCTGCAGAGCTCTAGAATGAACAATTTAATTAATATAACCAATCCAATATAAACTAATTTATATACTCACCATTGAGAGTACTTCTATCAATCAAATTGGTATCAACTGGCCAGTAACCTCCATCTCCATGGCGACCTATGTATTGGGAAAGCATATCAGAATGTTAGTGGAGATACAACATGAAAGCACAAAGGAAACAAAGAAGACAGACAGAAATAATAAATACTGCAAAATACACCAACAATGGAACATAATTATTTTGGCCACCTCGAAGAAAGACCGAGGTTGTTAGTACCAATATACCTTGTGAGAATGTTATTTTCAGTGTTAGCAAAAAACAAACCAACTCACGAAAAATGGACTATCAAACAAGCTAAATTCAATTCCTGTTTGAAAAGCTACCCTTCCTTCCCTACCCCCTAATATTCTTGTTAAAAAGTCACCAAACGTACAACAGTGGTGTTAGTCTAAATGTTGCTTCCCTGAACAGCTTGGGACAGAAAGGGTGCTCTCTGCTCACAACTCCAGAGAGGCAAAGCCATGCACGGTTTGCTGCAGCAGGCTCCGCCTACACTGTTGCCCATGACATGACTTGGGCAAACTATCATTATTCTTTACAAAGGACGACACATTTCATCTTATAACTGCGCTTCGGTAGTCTTTGTGTTAATATCAACTAGTGCCTGGAAAGGAGCTATTATAAATGGAGAAAAGCAACCCACATGGTCTGAATATTTCTGACAAACACACCAGAAAAGAAAGATATATTACATGACTGGAAACAGCACCCCCCATTAGGTGTTCAACAGTTGTAAAATTAGTCTTTAACAGAACTGAGCCAGAAATTAACCAGATATAATTATTCTAATACCTTCATCTTTTTGTACAACTGTAGAACTATAATTACTTGATTAGATTTTGTGTTCTAGATTTCTATTAGGTACATCATTTATGGAAAGACATTTGGGAGTTGAATTTGTATGCAAACACATACAAGAATAGAATTAATTCTCTGTTTTATTTGCTTCAGGGAGTTATTTCTGAAAGTGGTTTTAATCAGTGGATGCTGCAGGGGAAGTCAACTGGGGAGTCAGCTACAGTAACTGTTGTTTCCTCAAAGGCATAAATTTTAGCTTTCTTCAATCAAGTCCTACTCTTGAGACCCTCTTTCGCAGACCCAACACTCTTCTTACTAAAGCTTTCCTAAGATCTCATTTTATTCACAAAATAGTTGTGAAGGGCTGACTTGAATTTTTTTAACAGACTATAAATTCACAATTTTAAACATTCTTTTTTTTTTTTTTTAAATATTCACAGAGAGGAAGAGAGAGGGATAGAGAGTCAGAAACATCGATGAGAGAGAAACATCAATCAGCTGCCTCCTGCACACTCCCCACTGGGGATGTGCAACCAAGGTACCTGCTCTTGACTGGAATTGAACCTGGGACCCTTAAGACCACAGGCCGACGCTCTATCCACTGAGCCAAACTGGTTAGGGCTAAACATTCTTTTGATATCAAGTCAGCGCTGATGTTAGGATGGCAAGCTTCCAACAAGCAATGCATAAACTAACACATACCCTGTTTTCACATCATATCACTTCATATCCTGTTTTCAGCATAATGTGGTACATTTAAAATTTGCTGGCCAATGACTGTGGGTTTATAAAGAAGTGGAAATTAAGATGAAGGCTCCTACGTGTGTGGAGGTGGTGGGGTTAAGAAGTGGTGAGAGAAGCAACTGAAATAAGAACCAATTATGCAAATTTTGGTGGGTTGGCTAAAATGTGGAGAAGCTAACCCTTTTCCAAATACCTTGCTTGTGTGACTCAGACACATTTGCAGTTTTCAATGAGCAGAAAATAAGCTTTGCCCACTGGACACTGTAAGATCAATGTTGGAAGAAATGAAGTGAGACAGAAGTTCTGTATAAATAGTAAGATGACTTTTCTCACATCTGAAAGCAACGAGATTGCAAAGCAGTCAAGCAAAAGAGATGCTAACAGCCCCATCACTTAGGCCAGTAAAGCAATAAATGATTCCTGTGGGGAGTAGTCCTGTATTGCCTGGAAATTGGGTATAGATCCTGTGGAGGATTTTCCTTTCTCTCTAGAATCCCCACAAATGTCTTTTTAATGAAATTTCTCATTCTCCCAACTAGTTTGTGGGAAGATGCAAAAACAAGCCCATCAGCACATCCATCTATTACTTAGGCATAAAGCTCTATGGGTAGAGCACCCCTTAGATTTAGTTAGGCTACTGATTACATTGTGAATTTCAATACATAGAAGAAAATCAGATGTCGTGTGGTTCAAGCTTTGAGTAAGATAAATGGACTCTTGAAATGCTTCCTAAATAAGAGGGGGCAGCTTACAGCCTGAACTTTCTACTCATGAAATCTAGTGTATTGACATTGGTGAACTTTTTATAACTAGATTAATACCATGAAAGAAAATTAAGAAACTCTTAACATACCCAATAGAAAGTACTTTAAAGAAACTTGATATCATCAACTAGCTAGATTGGATTTATGGTAATTTAGAGTTCTTGCACCACTTTGGTAAGAAAACACAAAATTCACCTCTTGTATATTGATGAGTCTGAGATCCTCTTTATCTAAAGACGTGAGAATCAAATATTAATTTTGTATGCTATGTTTCTGTTTTCTAAAATGTCTTTTCAATTCCAGGAGGGCATCCTTTATGGGTAAAAAAATGTTTTTTAAAAAGTGATTCTCCTCCTGCTTTAAGGCAAGAACCAGAGAGTGTAAATGAAGAGACACTGGAGATTAAAGAGGATGCTGTTTATTGTCTGGCAGTCCAAAGAATTGTTAAGGGCTTCTGGATGTGGATTGAATATTGAATGTATTTAATTCACTTGGTTGTTTCATAAGCAGTGATTTAGGCAAACGGAGGACTAATTAGACTCTAGTACATGGAAACTCAGTTACTGAAAAGATACATAAAAGATCCCAGAGGTCTTAATTTTATTAATGGAGCATAAAACTGATAAAAATCCATTCAAACTTTATTAAGTGCCTACTGTATGCAAGGCACAGTCCTAGGTTCTTAGGGGAGGGATAGTATACAATGATCAATTGGATATAGATCCAGCCATGACAGTTATAGTATCCAGGTCCTATTCAGGCATACTCACAATTAATATTAGTTAACTGCAGAGGCTTTTAATTGACTCTGAAGACTTAAGAATAAGTTAATTCATTTATTATTATATTTTATTGTGGTGAGTGCTGTGTATGTAAAGGAAACATTAATGTTTACATTATACCCCTACTTCTAGCACATGTGGGTAGATGGAGAATATTTCCCATGACAAAATTTTTTCATCACCTGCCAAAGATTAATTCAACTGAGATTTCATTTCTACAGTCTTATTTTTTCTGAGTGGATGTTTATAAGTTCAGGAGTAAATGGAAAATTAATATGCAGAGGATATTGGCAAAAGAGGATGTGGTATTTCTAATGTATTCTTTAATCCATGTTTCTGAATGGGGATAACAGACAGCGCCCCACAATGGCACCCACACAATCAATCTCAAGAGAAAAACATATGACCCATAATCTAAGTGAAATGGACAGATTTGTCACCTAACAAATGATCAATATACATCTCCTCAAGGATGCAGGGTACTGAGAGATCTTCTTAATCTTAGAATTACTCTTAGAAAATAATTTGGGTGATAATGAAGAAAACTGCATTGATGGATGGAACTGGAGAGCATTATGCTAAGTGAAATAAGTTAGTCAGAGAAAGATAAATATCACATGCTCTCACTCATTTGTGGATTATAATGAACAACATAAACAGATGAACAAAAACTGATGTAGTGACAGAGAAGCATCGATCAGATGCTCAAAACTCAGAGGGAAGGTAGGGGAGGGTGGAGGTGAGGGGAAGAGATCCACCAAAGGACTTGTATGCATGCATATAAGCATCAGTGATGGACGTGGACAACAGCGGGTGAGGGTGAGGGCAGGAGTGGGAGGATGAGAGGACATTGGGGAGATAAGATCACATTTGTAATATCTTAATCAATAAAGGGAAAAATTGAAAAAAAAGAAAAAAAACTGCATTGATTTTATATCATGCATACCAGTGGATAAAGGTGATCCATTAATGCCACTTGAATACAGCTTCACTATCCAATACACAGATCATAGCAAGATATATTCAAAGCAGACGGCTTTTCAGAGGCAGGAAAACATGTCTAAAGGATCACTTTTTTATGTAGTTGGTAACAATGCTGACTTTGAATAAAATCATCAGGATGTCTATAAACCAGGCAGCAAAATCATGACCAATAGAATATTTCAAATATGTATTAATAAAAATAATTAATAAGCTCTTTCTACCCTTTCCTAAGGTTCAACACATTGTTTTCCAGTTAACATGAAGGAAAGTTTGTTTATTAAAAAAGAAGAGGAAGATGGGTAAGCTTAGAGAACTAGGCAAGGATGAAATAAGAAAACTCCCTATTTAAAGAGTTAGAATTTATCTTATGGGGCAGAGATTCACCGAAGTATACTAAGCAGAAAAGTGACTCAATTAAATATGTATGTTAGTAAGATTATTCTGGCTGAGTTGTGAAGAGCAAATTAATTAGAAGAGGCTGTTATAATAAATAGGGTGAGACTAATATTAATTACAAATCCCTGAGGCAGACATTATTAACTCCATTATATAGATGAGTAAACTGCGGTTCAGAAACACTGATTTACTCATCTTATTAAGTGGCTGAAGCTGCCTGACTCTGGGGATCATCTTATCATCATTGGGCAAATTGATAAATAAGAGAGGGAGTGGTGAAAGTGTTGGACATAAACTAGAGCACTTCTTAGAGTTGATCCTGGTGTATAAATGGGAGGGTTTAGGTGAATGGGTGTGACTTGGGGTGGTGGGTCCACTCTCAATAGGACACATAGAGCAAAGCAGACTTTGGAAGAGAAAGGAAATAATTCAGTCTGTAACCATATAGAGCACTGGGATAAGTGAAGGTGACATTTCACAAAAGGCATAGCAGAAGTAGTCTGATAGGCGAGGAAAACTCTGAAGGTGACACCCTGAGGCCCTATCCAGATCTTCCTTTCCCTTCCCCTGCCCCACACTCTCCCATCAGTCAATAGTGAATGGGGTTTGCAGGGCTCTGGCTCCAGGGGAGCATGCTGGTCTTCAGTGACCAGTGTAGACAGTAAGTACTTGATGTGTTGAAAAGTAGGAAAGCCTGAGAACTACTGTGATCGAGCAGAGAAAAACAGCCAAAGCCCATTACCAATGTGTCTTCATCACAGAGCCCTTCTTGGCCCAGTGGGACCCTAATTGTCTACTGAAGACATCCTGAAACTGTCCTCCTTTGAACAGCTTGTTGGCTTCTTGATTTCTCCATTTTGGGATTTCTCTAAATAAAGGTTCCAGTTATCTTTCCCTTTGTGGTCATTGGTGTTGATTCAAATTCTATTCATATAGTTAGAGTCCAGCTGTGGATTTTAAGAGTCTCCTATACTACTTACACACAGTAATTGCCCATCTCAAACCCTGTAATATACATATTAGATGGTACCCGCTGGTTTAGCATGTTGAGCTTGGAGTGTTTGTTTATTCCTCTTAACTATATTGTGTGCTTCTTTTCAATGTGCTCCTTTCTCATGCTTCCTCACAAGCAGCACAGGGCTAGGCAGAGTTTCCAGTAAGTTGGAAAAAGTGAGTCCAATTCCTTTCATACTGCACATTTGACATTTCAAAAACTCATCAGCACCCATTGGCTCTGATTTTCTCCGTTCTGTACTCAGAATTACAAGCAGCTATGAAATGCAAGTCTATAATTTTCTGTTAACAAGAAATGACAGGGAGGGTGGTGGAGGTCAAGAAAAGAGCACAGGAGGTTAGAATCATCTAACATTGCCTGGATCACAGAGAACTTGTTGTTTTTCTGTTGAACTTTAATTTAACAGATGAAATTTAAAATATGATACTTTTTCTCTACTGGAAAATATTTTCCCATCTTTTTCATATCCCCCAAGATCACTAACCTGTACAGTACCCACAGCCATGAGCAATGTTCCTTTGGGTTCTCTGAACTATTCTTTAGATTAGATGACAAAGTCTATCTTTCCAGATTATTCCATGATTGTTTCTCAAGAGACCTGTGTCATCGTAATTCAACAACACACTTACCCTGGCATCAATAAATATAATCCATTCACAATTAGAACCTGGACATTCAGGGAGGAAGGAAATAACCATGTGAATCAGACCAGTAATCTGCCATCAAGGAATTTACAACCTGGCCTAGAGTTTGAGAATATAAATAGCAAAGTATAAGAAAAGGACCACATAGCAATGAATAAGTCAGATGGTAAGGGCATGTAGAAGAGTAAAAGACTGCAATGTATGGGTATATTGGTCATGAGGCTAGAAGAGGGAAGGGGGTCAGATAGTCAGGGTCTTGATGTCAAAGAACTGACTCCATTCTGAAGCAACAGTGAAGCATCATTTTGGAATGTTTTGGAATTAAAATTCAGGAGGTAGAGCCCAGGACTGATAGAAGGGGGCAGGGAATAAAGCTAGGAATGCAGTATTTAGCTAAGGAAGGGCATTCAGCAACGCAATGAGTCTTACAAAAGGAACTAATCTCAATAATCTTTTGGAGGACTTGTTAACAAAAATGTCTACCTTTCAAGTCTTAGAAAGTTAAAATGATACCATGATTTGTATCAATTCTTATGAGTGCCGAATATGTTGTTTTCTTTCAAAGTTACCTTTCTAATCTAATAAAAGAGAAACATGCAAATGGACTGCACCTCTACTATGCCCCAATCCATGCCCACCAGCCAATCAGAGTCACTTATATGTAAATTAACCCAGACAAGATGGCGGCTGGCAGCCATGGAGCTAGAGCAAACAGGAGGCTTGGTTGCCCTGGCGATGGAGGAAGCCAAGCTTCCCGCCTGCCTTGGCCAGCTGTGGCCTCTGCTCAAGGCAACAAAATTTCAATTATAGAAGATAAATAAACCCCAGATACCTGCTTCCACTCAGCCTTGCTGGGAGCTTGGGTCACTGGGGGCCATGGCCAGCCTACAAACAGCCATCAGCCCCTCACCCAGAATGGCCACACACTCATGGGTTGAGGGACCCCTTGGGTGCCTGGCCAGCCTGCAAATAGCTATCAGCCACTCATGCAGGATGGCCACACTCTCTGAACAACTGGGAATGACTGGTCACTATAACACACACTGACCACCAGGGGGCAGATGCTCAATGCAGGAGCTGCCCTCTGGTGGTAAGTGTGCTCCCACATGGGTGCTCTGCTCAGCCATGAGCCAAGCTGATGGCTGCCAGTACAGCGTTGGTGGTGGGAGCCTCTCTTGCCTCAGCAGCACTAAGGATGTCTAACTGCAGCTTAGGCCTGCCCTGCTCCCCACTGGCAAGTGGACATCTCCTGAGGGCTCCTAAGCTTCCAGAGGGATATATGACTATCAGCTTAGGCCCAATCCCCTAGAGAGTGGGCCTACGCCAAGGTGGACATCCCTCGAGGGGTTTCAGACTGTGAGAGGGCACAGGCTGGGCTGAGGGACCTTCCCGAGTGCACAAATTTTTGTGTACTGGGCCTCTAGTTAGAACATAAAAGCCCCTGAGATATTGACTGAAGTAGCTACTTGCTTGCTTGCTGGGAACACAGTCAAGCACCCCAAATGCTTTGTTTAAAGCACATTATTCATTTTTTTGCCTCTACTTTTCCACTAGTCATAATTTCCAAAGTTGCAAAATTTTTAACCTAAAGAAAGCACAGGTGAGAATAGCTTTTCAAAAATATATTTGACTGATTTTTTACAGAGAGGAAGGGAGAGGGATAGAGTTAGAAACATCAATGAGAGAGAAACACCGATCAGCCACCTCCTGCACACTCCCTACTGGGGATGTGCCTGAAACCAAGGTACATGCCCTTGACCAGAATTGAACCTGGGACCCTTCAGTCCGTAGGCCAGTGCTCTTCTACTGAGCTGGTTAGGGCAAGAATAGCTTTTTAAAAGGGGTGGAGCAAACACTTGAATAATACAGTCAATTAAAATGACACACAGTAACAGGTCAAAAAGAGATTTTCACTTTCAATTAAGCATCTCCCCGCAAAAGGTGATAAAGGTTTCAATTCTTCAAACAGCAGCTTGTCAGCTGTGATTCAACCCCTGCAAAGTTTGGGTTATAGTTACTAAATTGCAGGCTTGACTAGGCTGCCTTGGAAACAATTAGCATTCTGTTTACTCATGAGATTAAAACCATCAGGTTGGGCAAGGGTAGTGTTAAGTATGTTGCCTGAAGACCCTTTTGAGAAAAGACAAGGTCTTTAAAGCAGATGAGCTTACTTGAGGCCATTTAAATTTCACTTCTTGATAACAAAGTAGGAACCAAAGAAGTCACTTAATTTCCAGAAATTATACAGTGGTTCAGAGAAGAAATTCTCAGGTTAGTTAGCCTGGGAATGCATCTTGGTCTAACCGTTTATATAAGGTGAGAGTTTGGGCTAGTTTTAAGGTCTCTGTATCTCATTTTCTATATCTGTAGGGATGTTATGAGAGTTAACTATGGTAGAACGTGTGCAGTGTGCCCAAGAGTAATGTATCGCAGGAATAGTAAAAACATGAAGTGTACACTATGCAAAGATGCTATGCCTTTCCCCCCAACCCCCCTTAATGCTAATATTAATCCTAAAATTTGATCATCTTAAATCCTGAAAGAAACAAAAAGATAACTTGGGCTGAAGTCATCATTTTAGAGGTGAAGATGCTGAGAGAAGATCAGTATGTGCCCAAAGTCACACAGAATGGAACCTCCTGGTCCCACCCGGCTGCCCTGGACCACATACTGTGATTGTTGGCAGGAAAGCAGAGCATTATGGGCCATGACCAGGAGAGTAGTAGGAGAGTAATTCTCTCTCTGCAGTGGGAGGGTCATTTTCAGCGGGCCACCTTCTTCTGGATCTACAAATTGGCCTAGGAACTTATGGTTCTTTTCCAGGCCTGGCATTTTAGATCAACCACTCAAGCTATGGGGAATTAAAGAAACTTGAGAGTGCTCAAAGCAAGCATTTTCATACTAATTCGCCTCAACAATGCTACAGATCATGTCATAAAGACTCCTGCCTCTTTAAGCTATCATGTCATGGCAGGCATGGAAACATACATGACTTGTAAATATTTATGCTTCATGCTAAGAATTACCAACTTTCACTCATGCACACTTCAAACAGGAGTCTGATATTTGCCAGTAAATAGAATATAAGAAGATAAAAAATCTTTTAAGATGAAAAGTTTGATCTAATAATCATTTTTGAGAATTTGTCCAATTTTATGACTATCTTCACTGTAACCTCCCAACAAAGGATTTTTAAAATACATTTGTGAGAAGCTCTAAAAAGGCTCAAGTTAATTGTAGAAAAACAAAAAGCCAAATTTTTTTAGAAGTCTGAAATGGAAAGACTATAAACTCTGGGAGTAAGAGAGAAACATGTTTGGGTTCCGAGTCTGTCAATAAGTGTATTCTTGTGACTTTGCGGAAAACATAACCTTCTGCTTTCTCATCTGAAAATCTGGGAAGACAATCAGCTTTCCTTTTGAAGGAAGCTGTTGTGAACTGAATTGGGTCTTCCTCAAGCCCCACATTCATATGTTCAGAGATATGGGCCTTTATGGAAATAATTAAGGTTAAGTGAGGTCATAAGGATGGAGCTCTGATCCAACAGGATCAGGGTCCTTATAAGAGGAGATCTGAGGAGAGGAGATATGAAGGGGGGGTTGGTAAGGGGGAAAGAGATCAACCAAAGAACTTACATGCATCTATACTAATAAAAGAGAAACATGCAAATTGACCCTCCCTCTGCTATGCCCACCAGCCAATCAGAGTGAATATGCAAATTAACCCAACAAAGATGGTGGTTAATTTGCATATGCAGGTGCGGAGGGAAGACTGAAGACAGCATAGAAGGAAGCCAAGTGCTGCAGAAGGGAGTGAAGCTGCAGAGAAGCAAGCAGGGCTGTGGAGATGGGGTTGAGGGGGGCGAAGCCTGCCTTGTGGGCTTTGCTCCCTTCTCTGCTTTGCTCCGGCTGCAGAAAACCCTACTTTTGCAGGAAATAGGCCTGAGGAAGCCCTATTCTTGCAGGAATCTTCCTGCAACAGGCCTCTAGCATAAGCATAACCAATGGACACAGACAATGGGGGGAGGTGGTGAAGGCCAGGGCTGGGGGCAGGGATAACAGGAAAAGGGGACATAATATGTAATACTTTCAATAATAAAGATTTAAAAAAAGGGGGGGGGGAGTTGAGAGAGCTTGTCCTCTGTCTGCCACTTGAGGACACATTGAGGAAGGTGTCTCCAATCCAGGAGGAGAGCCCTCACTCCAGACCTTGATGTATGGCTTCCTGCCTCCAGCCCTGGGAGGAAATCCACTTCTGTGGTTTAACCCATCCAGTGCTCGGTGTTTTGCATTAGCCTCTCCAGCTGATGAGACAATGGGATTAGAGCTGTCCCTGTGTGTTCTGAGATAAAGAGCCGGCGGGCCCACATATACTCAGTGCTGAGACTTCCCACCAGAAAGGCGACGTTAACTTTGACCCAGATTGGAAGCTCTTTGCCTGTGTTTGAGATGAATCACAGAGTTGGGAAAAGGAAGGCCAATATTGGGGAAGTATCCAAACTTTGTAGCTACATGTTAAAAGCATGTGTGTGCCCACGTATACATGTAACATATGGGTGATGAATGTAAGTGGTGGTTAAAAACAGGGTTTTTGGAACAGGGTTTTTGTCCCAGTGTGAATCATGGTCTTGCTGCCTGTTAGCTGTGTGTTTATAGGCGAATCACTTAAACTACCTGAGCTTCAGCTTCTCATTGCCAAAATGGAGAGGAGAAAGTAATAGGATCTGTTTAACAGTATTGATGTGAGGATTTGAGCCAGTAGATGTTATGCTCTTAGAACAGTGAGTGATAATAAGAGCCTCCATAGGGTTCATTTTAACATTATATACGCACATACAGACACAACAAATTGACAGTGGCTTTACCAAAATATGGAAAAAAATAAAAGCCTAGAGTGGAACACTCTATACCCTTCGCCTGTCCTTCACCTAGGCCACACAACTTCCCTGCCCTGCCTGACCCTCCAAAAAATTAAACTGCTTCATCTCTCAAATCTCATAATTACTTCGGCCACAGATGCCTGGAAGAGACCAGAAAAGAAAATAATTAAGACATGGAACAAGAGATAAGGGCTACAAAAGGGAGGAATTATAGAGTAGCTTGAGATTAGAGGGTTTAGCAAATAAATGCTAGATAACACCAATTTACAATTACACAAAGGGAAAAAGAGTTCCATGTGAAGTCTATCATTTTAATACTTTTATTTCTGTCACTCAGAAGAAACGTCCCCCTCCCCCAATCCATAAATGATTCGAATATAACTGACTTTTCCTTTCCACAGTAATGTTCTTCAGGCAGATTTTCGAATATAAAAAAAAGTTATTGTGACAAGAGCCTACAAAAATATTTTTAAAAAACCATTCGGACAATTCTCATTTTCTCTCATATAAGATCAAGTATATTTAGGGTTCATCCTGACTGAGTTAACTTTGACACAGGGTGCTAAATTTTTTTCTCAGAGGGAATTTTCTCTCCACAGGAATCCGGCACCTGTCATTAATGTAATAGAAAATGGGAGCATTTCGCTGTGGGAAGGGGCAAATTGGTCTACCAGTGAGCACAGTGAAGCACACTGACTGACTTGCTATGTGCTGAGACAGTTTCTTTCCTACTGTTTTCTTCAATCTTAGGGGGATTTTTTTTTTTAAAGTGAAAATCTTTTTTTAAAAAAAAAATACTTTATTGAGTTTTTTACAGAGTGGAAGAGGGATAGAGAGTTAGAAACCTCGGTGAGAGAGAAACATCAATCAGCTGCCTCTTATGCACCCCCTACTGGGGATGTGCCCACAACCAAGGTACATGCCCTTGACTGGAATCGAACTCGGGGCCCTTCCGTCTGTGGGCTGATGCTCTAGTCACTGAGCCAAAACAATCAGGGCCTTAGGGGGATCTTTCTACTGGGTTATTTTTCATGCACTTGGTCTCAACCCAGAAGGCTAATTTTGTTTAGAAATAGCTCTTTATATGCTATTTTATATGCCTTCCTCGCAAGACTGTAAAGATATTTCCAATCACTAAATTATATAACATCAGTCCAATAACATCAAATTATAAGTGATTTGAGTTTGATGTAAAATTTAGATCCTATCAATTTGGCCAACTGTACACTAGCTGTGATTGAATAAGATACCACATAGTATATGATGTGACAGAATCTTCCTAAATAATGTTAGATGAAGAAAAAGAACAACTGCTGGACTATATTAACCAACTCAGTCCCAGGCAATAATCCTGGGGAATTCCTTTGTTCCTGATAATTGACCTGATTTCATTGTCAATTTGAAAATCTGAGTAAAATACATGGGGGGGGGGGTGTGATACGGCAACTGGGGAAGAATTTATTCTCTTTTCTTTTACAAAAAAAAAAATCCATTTACAAAATATATTTTGGTAGCTTAAAATAATATGAGAAAAGAGTTCATTGAAAAAATAACAGCAAAAGCAATTGAAAGGCATCGAGAGACAATGAAAAGGAACTGGGAGACAACTGGAAATGCCCTTATAGAGAAGCCTGAGCATCTCGCCACCCAAGTGGCTACGAATGTAGCATTTCATCTGGTTCGGTTACTTTAAACCTTTCTCTCTATCTCTAAATATAATTTCAAAAATTAGGACATATGCCTGTAGAAGTTCCAAATTCATTTAGGTTTAAAAAGCTATGAAAGATTGCTTATTTTATAACAGGAAACCCCACTTCTGTTAATAAATTATTCCAGCATTGGATTTGGCCAGCACTAATATTTACTTTACCTAAGCAAATATGTGCTAACTGCTAATTACTCATCATTTGTAGTTTTACAAATATTACTATTTAGTAGATATTAATCCTAGGAAAATTTCTTTAAGTGGGCGCAAGCAGGTGCAGCGAGGTGATGAATGGGAGTGCTAACTAACCCTGGGTGGGCATTTCTGTGCGTTGCTTCACTGCTATTCCTCCTCCTAAGCAGGGGCATGGTATAAGCACCAGAGCTGAACCTGAATATAGGATCATTAACTAAAATACCACTCATGTAGGCAATCTTCTGTCTGTCAGTTAGCCTTACCAACCACAGACGCTTAAAATTTAAAAAATATTCTTGTTGAAGAGGATGTTTCCCCCAATCTACAAGACAGAACTTTATGAGATCTGATGCTTGAAAGTAGGTTGTGTTGATAGTCAATACACAAAGCTCTGAATCAACAAATACGAACAAAGACTATAACCAGTGTTGAGTATTTCCAAATTCTCCCTTCTTTAAAGAACGTAACATCCCCCCAAAATAAAACTCCTAAGTATGATTTTGCTCCTCTAACATCCTACTAATCACTCACAGTGAAAAGATAATGGGATCTTCATTTTTCACTCTAGGAATCATGACATTAGCAAATTCACATCGCCCTGTGAGTTGATGGATAACTCTCATTTATCCCCATTTTCCTTTGTGTAAAACTATCCCTGTTTCTCTACACAAGTCAAGCTTTTAGCAAAAGAGTGGAAAGAACAAAATCCTCCAAGTCCACCCGGCATCTGATTCAAGGAATGAAAGCTCTCTGGCTTCGAAATGAACAATAGTGATGCCCTAAAAAAGTTGACCTCACTTGGTTTTTATTAATTGCAAGAAGCTCCCGGCAGAGGACAAGCACACATGATTTATGGTGTTTCTCCTCGGAACTGCAGAACTTTAATCCGGAGCGCAGGAAAGGGTGCGCGAGCAGCTTGGAAATTATGCTGAGCTTAATTATACTTAATGTGAATTATTCAGAAGTGCACACAGAGACTCAAAATTTATTTCATACAAAGAAGCTTGACATTTTAATTGGTCCTTCAGAATAGAGACAAAACAATTTCTCTTCAAGAAAATTTACATCTTCCCTATCAGAGGCTCAGCCCCATCCTCGCAGAACTTCATTAACAAGATTAATTATCACCCCAGAGTGGGCTTCGTCAGGTGTATGGCCCAGGTGAAAAGAGGGATAGAAAACAGTGACTGACATCTCTGACAGACAGGACTGATTCAAGGAGGGAAGACACGACAGGTGAGCCACACCGTACCTTGGTCGTTAGCCATTTTGTCAGGGTGTTCCACTGTGGGGGGAAAAAAGAAATATTATCAGATGTTGACAGTTTCCAGCAAGAAGGCTGACATTTTAAGTCAACAGTTTTCGTTAGCAAGTTCTTATAGCAAGGCCAGTGCCCTATGGAAATAAAATTAATAAAGAATCAAGGTTAATGTAATTATTTCTATTAAATAATTAGAAGGAAAAATGAAAATTTTTTGTTGTATAAATGTGTTCTTAAAAATGTTACTTGTCCCATTGCTCTAACCCATAAACTCAGAATGATCATCTTACAAGTCTAATTAAAAATACAATAACCATAAAAATGCATGCGATTTCTCTTAGCATAATACTCTCCAGGTCCTTTTCTTTTATGTTAATATATAGATATATGAAAAGGGTAAATTTGGAAAGGTATCTTAATAAAAAGTAGACTTTGAATTCTGAGCGAGTCTTTGAAAAACGCTATACACAAGTTTTATTACAGTAAAATTCTACAAACTTTATCTAAATTTTATAAATGTCTTTGTATCTTCTCAAGATTAACATTTTTTAATTCACCAGGCTATCTAATCTAATAATTTCCGATCAAATTATTACAATTTAATTTCTGTCTTGACTTTCTCTTCCACTTCTCATTGAAGACTAAAGGCACCTCAAAATACACTTTATTACAGTATTAAGGCGTTTTTGATGACAAGTGCTTTTGATAGGCAACTGAATTAACTGTACTTTATAGACAGGGCTAGAACCCTAGTGCAGCTTTTAGGGATGGGTGTCATGTTGTAGGAAATGCCAGGCTGGTTTTCCTGAGAATGGGGAATGATATGTCAGGATCATATGTGACCACACAATCCAGGAGGGGTAAATGTCTGGTAGCCAGAAGAGACACACTTGAAAACTACCATACACGGTATCACATATTTAGGGGAGAACTGTTTACAACGATATAAAACAAGCAAACAAACAAAAAATTTATCTCATTTTTATTTATCTCTCCCTTCATCTTTAATTATATACATGCATTGTCTGTAGTTGAAGCAATTTTTAGCAAGTGACAAGTAAATGTTATTGTGGACAATCTGATCTCCATTCTTATCTTCTGGATTTGCTTTATTGTTAGCAAATCTGGGCTGAATATTACTTGGGAAACTGAATGACTCAAGGAAGGTTATTTACTGAAGAGTATTTCTCAACAATGACCAAATATATTCTAATAGTTACTTTTTATTAAAGGCAAATAATGGCTGAAAAGCATTGTAATTTGTACCTTGACTTTTTAAATGGCTCTTGTCATTTGTCAAGAAAATAATGGATTTTGTCACAAAATTCTTTGAAGACTAAAGCTTTTTTTTTTTTTTTGTATTCTGGTACAGCGCTTTCAGTGCTATATTTTGGATGGAAGAAGTGCCCATTTCAGAACGATGATTAAGAATCCCCTGAGAATACATCATATTCTATTGCTGAGATGACTCCGTCCCTCCACAGAAATCCTCACTGGTCTACTCCATCTATCCTCCCTATTACTTGACAGGCCAACAGGAAGAAGCTTACTTTACTGGAAGAAATCACCATGTGATAGGCAGATATATAAGCGTGACTCTTATTTATCTTCCAAGTGTTCAACAGGGGGGTCAAGAATCAAGTTTCAGATTCTTTTAATTAAAATTTCAAGGAAAGAGTCAGATACATCACCTATACCATGTACATAAAGGGTACAATAACTTAATCCATTTTTAATTATAAATGTCCCTTTAATTAACCAGTGATTACTGATTGAGTTTCCTGTACCTCTCCGGCTGGTGCCTAAAACAGCAAAGGATAAAACTCTAGTCTCAAATAGCAAACGTTTCTATCTTAGAAAGACTGAATATAAGCCTGAGGGCACCTGCCTTCGGGGCATGATTACAACAAAGCACTCGCCTGCTCCTCAGTAGACTACCTTGAGCTTCCTCAGCTCCGGGAAAATAGGCAGACCTTTCTACTTGTCAAAGTTACACTCTGATGAACAGTGGCCTTATGTTTTGAAGCAGCTTTGGAAAATGAAGTCTTAAATCAGAGAGCAATAGCATGATTTTATGTCTTTAGTGTAAATTTGGTTCATTGTGGCTTCAAATCTCTTACGACAAGTAATTTATTTACCTTAGAACATTTGTCATCCTACGTGACACCTAAGATGCATGCATGTGCAATATCAATTATTTAAAAAGATGGGAGATATAAATATTTCTATATAATTTCAAGTCCACTAAAGACATCTAAAACTCACTGTACTACATATGAGCAGGATCTGCTTTAAAAAAAACACGTTTAAGTGGTTATTAATGGAGCATGACATACCTAGGGTAGACAATGTTAAATATTCCAATCAGGATACTAGAAATGATTCTTATGGACTAGTAGAGCTTAGAGCAAGTTCCTGAATTCCTTCTTAATGCTGAAGATCATTTAATAGATGAGTTTAGGACACTGAGGGTAAACACTACCAAATGAGATAGGGAGTTCATTACACAATCCACAGGATGATTATCCGTGTGGGCCTGTAAACCCTGTGATAACTCATCACTCTGCTGCTTAACACATTTGGATTCCTTAAGTTGTTTTTAAGCCCTCTCTGAGATCTCCAGTTGGCACATGTTGTGAGCATGAAATTAATTTGGCACTTGTCCGCAGATAAAGATGAAGCATTTGTGAAACATTATCGAGTTACATTTCATGCTTCCTCAAAATGAATAACCAGTTTCCTGTCAATTGCTCATTTGGAATGAAACCTGATTTAGACATGAAGTCCTAAAAACCTGGATAGACAAAGATTAGCTCATTTCCTCCCATCTCCCTCCCATCTTCTAACCTGTCATTAAGAACCGTCACAGGCTCAGGCTGAAATGCTCGCTTGTGTGTTCCTGGCAAACTATGAGACGTGCTATTACCAAGTCCAGCTTTTGAATAGCTCACTCACAGAATTCAAAAGGCCACTGTTTATTAGGCTACCGTCCCTAGGAGAATTGAGAAATAGACTATACAATTTTTTCCAAAACTCTTCTTTAGTATGTCAAATGATTGGGTGAAAATGTGAGACATGTGTTTCTAATTTTTCAGTTGTTTGCCATCATGTAGCATCACGTTTTCAGCCAGATATAGAGGCATAATGTGGTGAGATCCAGGAGCCAAGAAACCTTCCTTGGAACAAGGCAGATCACTCTTTAAATATCGATCTTTAAATATCAGCTATACAACATTGAAATTATTTTCAATTAATGAATAACAGAGGCCCTTGAAATCATCTGTCCTCCAGAAAAACAATATTCTACTATAAAAAATGTGTATGAAGATTATTTTGATGTAGTTACTATTTCTGGGCCAGAGTGTTTTTCTATCCTTAAACTGAGTGCTGAACATATAACTATCTTTAAATTGAGTGCTCATTTTTATTCTTGCAAGCATGTGGGTTTTCTTCCAATCATTCTGCAAATTGTTGTTATTGTTGCTGACCTTCCTCCTTAAAATAAACACATTCATTTTGTTTGGGGTTTTCTACCTTGCCATATCAAAATATCCTTTAATGTATAAGGACAATAGGTCCTGAAAGAAGATACTTACATTTGGCAAGAGTATGCCATTCACATAATTCAACACTTTTTCATTTTTGTTCCCTTTCATAAAATGGCTAAAGTGCTTCATTATATTTCGAATGATACCAACACACATGAAATCAATAAAAAATTCTAAGGATTATCAGTGAAAAAAGTCAAGTTGAAATGTCTGCCTTTTGCTGAAGGCAGAAAATGCAGTAACACAATAGATCTTCCTAAGACATGCTGGCTTAAGAAGTAAAAGATACATTTTAATTGTTATTTATTTTTCTTATTGTTTTCTAGTTACATTGAGAAATAATTGACATTTAACACTGTATAAGTTTAAGGTGTGTGGCATGAGGGTCTTATTCACATATATGGTGAAATAATTATCATAAAAGATTTAGTTAAGCCCTAACTGGTTTGGCTCAGTGGATAGAGCGTCGGCCTGCAGACTAAAAGGGCCCAGGTTCGATTCTGGTCAAGGGCATGTACCTTGGTTGTGGGCACATCCCCATTAGGAGGTGTGCAGGAGGCAGCTGATCGACGTTTCTAACTCTCCACCTCTCTCCCTTCCTCTCTGTAAAAAATCAATAAAATGTATTTTTTAAAAAAAGGTTTAGTTAACATATGTGCATGGCTCATGAACATAGACAACAGTGTGGTGAAGGCCATGGGGGCAAGTAAGGACTGAGTAAAGGTGGGCAAAGGGGAGGAAATAGTGTCAACAATAAAAATTTAAAAAAAGATTTAGTTAACATAAGTCATTTCATATAGATAAAATAAGAAATGAAAAAAAAATTCTTGTGATGAGAACTTTTAGGATCGACTCATAACAAAATTCCTCTATATTATACAGCAATGTTAACTGTAGTCACTATGTTGTACATTATCCTCAGTACTTATTTATATTACTAGGGGCCTGGTGCACGAAATTCGTGCACTGGGGGGGGGGGGTGTGTTCCTCAGCCCAGACTGCACCCTCTCACATATTGGGATCCCTCAGGGGGTGTCCTACTGATGGCTTAGGCCCACTCCCTGCTCCACTTGGGGAGCATGCCTAAGCCGCAGTCTGGCCTCCCTTTGTGAGAGATGATCAGGTTAATCAGGGGAAGCCAGCAGCCCCATTACCCTGCTGCTGCAGCCACTGCCAGTCACCGCAGCCACCAAGGTGTTTTCATCAACACAGACTCCAGTCCCTTCACCATGAAGAAATGACAACTTTCTTTAGGCATTTTCAAGATATGTGTTTCATAGGATATGGCATTTCTTTCTTTCTTTTTTTTTTATCCTCACCTGGTTATTAGAGTATGTGGAAGAGAAGGAAAAAACAGAGAGAAACATCAAAGTGAGAGGAACACTTTGATTGGTGCCTCCTGCATGAGCCCTCACCTTGGCCCTGGCCGGGAGGAGTCTGCAACCTAGGTACATGCCCTTGGTCAGAACTGAACCCAGACCCTGCAGTCAGCAGGCTGAGGCATTATGCACTGAGCCAAACTGGCTAGGGCAGGATATGACATTTCTTAGCCCTCCAGCAGTGGACTTTCATTTTTTCCCCTCAAGGAGTGTGGTAGAAAAACACTAAATTGCCTTTTTGGATTCTTATTACCCAGGTTACTAAGAATATTACCAGTGGCCTACAGGGAGCTTAGCCAATGAGCGGTAAGAAAAGGTGTTTCCTCTGTAGTTCACTTCCATCACTGGTTCTATCCCTGCCCCTCCAATCCCAGCTCCATCCATGCCCAGGCCTGTAACCTCTGGACAAGAATGCAGGCCTGGACAGGTGACTCCCAGACCCCTCCGATCACCTGCTTCACAGAGCCCAGGCCTCTGCAATCACCTGCTCTGATCCTGCCCCCTGCCATTGCCGGCTCCGACCTTGCCCCACTGGGAGCCTCTGGCCAAGGCTGCAGGCCTGGGCAGGGGACCCCAAGACCCCTTCTTTGCCAGCTTCAAGGGTGCCCAGACCCCTGTGATCACAGGCTCCACCCCTGCCTCTCCAATCACTGGTTCTGTGGAGCCCAGATGCCTTCAATCTCCGGCCTTGACCCTGCCCAGGCCTGAGGCCTCTGGCCCAGGCCTTATGCCTGGGTAGGGTACCCTCATACCCCTCTGATCACTGGCTCTGCCCCTGCCCCCTCTGATCGCCTGTTCCGATCCTCAGGCCCCCCAACTCTCCACCACCTGCCTGGCTAATAGATCTGACCACTCAGTAGTGGGGCTGAGCCAGACTGGGCACCACCATCTTGTGGCTATGGGTGCTGCCATCTTCTGGCCATGGGGGAGGCCATCTTTGTCACGGAGTGATGCCTAATTTGCATATCACTCTTTTATTAGATAGGATAATTGAAAGTTTATACCTTTTGACTACCTTCCTCCAATTCACTCTTTCCCTATCCCTTGACTCTAATAACAAAAAAATATGATCTCTTTTCTCTGAGTTTGATGTGGTTTTTTTTTCCTTTTTGTTCGTCTGTTTTTAGATTTCACATGTAAGTGAAATAATAAAGTATTTGTTTTTACCTGTCTGACTTATTTCATTTAGCATTATGCCTCTGAGGTCTATCCATTTTGTCACAAATTGTAGGAGTTTCTATTCTTTGTGGCGGAATAATATTCCATTGTGTATGTATACCACAATTTCTTAATCCATTCAACCACTGATGGACATTTAGTTTGTTTCCATGTCTTGGCTATTTTATTTATTTATTTATTTATTTATTTATTTATTTATTTATTATTTTTATTTTTTTGGCTCCCCGTTGGGGAATGGAACCCATGTCTCCTGAGTGAGAGCTTTTCTTGGCTATTTTAAATAATGCTCTTATGAACATGGGGGTGTAGATAGCATATTTCCTTTGAATGTATTTCCAGAAGTGGAATTATTGGATGGATCACATAATGGTTTTATTTTCAATTTTTTGAGAAACCTCCATAATGTTTTCAATAGTGGCTGCACCAACTTACTGTACAGGGTTCCCTTTTCTCCACATCCTTGCTGGCATTTGTTATCTTCTGTGTTTTTGATGATGGCCATTCTCATAGGTGTGA
Organism: Murina feae; assembly: GCA_004026665.1. Classification (NCBI taxonomy): domain Eukaryota; kingdom Metazoa; phylum Chordata; class Mammalia; order Chiroptera; family Vespertilionidae; genus Murina; species Murina feae. The sequence continues at coordinate 54,862 of PVJC01001141.1, read as the reverse complement.
GCTAATAACTCACTGTAGTTTTAATGTGCATTTTAATTTATTTTGAATACCCATGTAGTCATGCTGACAACTGAGATGGTAGAAGGGAATTCATAACAATCCCACAGGCAGAGAGGCAACAGCAAAAATGATTCTAACCTTTCAGAGTCCTGAAGAGGATGGGATCAGAGAGGGGACCCACTCCTTTCACATTCCGTGCTTGAATTCGAAAGTAATACATAGTGTCAAGGTTGAGATCCATGATCTGATGAGTCAGACGATCACCACTGATTGTTTCCATAACCCAGTCATCAATTGGTATGTTCTTGTCCAAGGTATAAAACAAGATGTAAGCTGCATAAAGAGATGAATACAAACTTTGTTAGTATTTGCTCTACTTTGCTCTGCTACTGCTTCCAAACATCCATGTTTCCCAAGTGTAATTTGCAATGATTATTCTATACCCACAATCTATAAACTACAGTTTTGGGTTTGTCAAGTAATACTTTTTTTCATATTGCAAGGATTAAATAAATAATTGCTTCAGTGCGCAGAACCTGAAAATGGAATAAGATAGAAATAAAAAAAAAAATATTTGTCATTTAAAAATGTGAGGATTCTGCTGGCTGTAAATTCTAATGATTGGTTTATTCTAATATATAAGCATGACAAAATGTAAAACACAGATAACAACTCTATATAATTTTTACCACATTCCAATAATGAAAACAAGGAGTATTTGTTTTGGCTTGTGCTTAAATAATAAAAAATATACTGAAAGGCCTAAAATGCTGTGCTTGTTTAAAGTGTTATAAAAGAAATGATCATATATGTTTATTGTAATAACTGTGAGGCTGGAAGAAGTACTGTTGCCTCCTTTCACAGATGATAAAGCTGAAAACAAGCTAGGGGTAAAAAAGTTAGGATAATACCCTCTACTGTTATGCTGAAAATCCCACACTATTTCCCCTAGTCCGTCCCACCTACAAAAAAAAAAAAAAAAAAAAAAAAAGACATTGTATTTCTGCATAATTGTAGGTTATCTAGTTACTATTTCAAATGTTAATAACCTATCATTGGATGGTATCAGTTGCCTTCTGTGTTAGGAGATGTTACTTGAATACTAGGAGGGTACTTAGTGGTGATAGTCTAACATGCACCCAAGTAAACCCAGGTACCCCTGTAATATATTAATATTCTAACATTATATTTAGCTAAAATGTAAACTAGATTTTATTGAAACACATTAATTTATAATTTTGTATTAGACTGTCAGATGAAACTGTACAATAGCTCATCATAGGTGTAGTTGGTCTATGACTATAGTGCCAGCCTCCATTTCTGTTAAAATTCTGCACAGATGGCTACATCAGCTAGGCCACAGATGTTCCTAGTTCTATTCTTATACACTGAATATGTTCTTCATAAATTATATATTTTAAAACAGTAGTCTTTGATTGACCCGCTCCTTCCTTTTGAATCCTGTTTATCTTGTTTGGATTGGGGACCCTTATACATAGATCTTCTGTGGTTATGTCACAAGGTTCTTCAACTCAGATTCACTTTCCTCCCTAATAACCATGCATACTGCAGACATGAAAACACACACACTTACCCCAGGTGGACTGCAATGAGGTCTCCCTACTCTGTTTGTTCCCACCCACCACTTATTCTTCACTCTTGCCATCCAAATTCCACCCATCCATCAAGGTCTACTTCAAGCTACATCTAACATCAAGCTAATTCTCACATCTAGAGTGAGAATTTTTTTGTAGACTTTGAAATACTCTTCAGTAAAGTCAAAGGACATTTATATAATTTTTAATCATTTGTCACTTAATGCCATATTTAACCTCAATTATGCTTGGGTTTGGAGGATGTGTTCTAGACAATGAACTGGATCATTCTTCCTTGTGATTCTGCAGGATTAAGAATTGCTGCAAATTCCAAGATCCAGAAGTCCATTTCTCTTCAATTCAGATCAATGATAAAGACCTACATCTCTTTTGCTTTAGCTTTCACTTTTCACGAAGTTTAGTGTTTCCCAAATCCGCCTAATTATAAGAATTACCTGGTGAGTGGATACAAGTTAAAAAACATAGATCCCAATAAAGGGCATTTTAATTTAATAGCTGTGCAGACAGAGTCTTAGCCCCCCAAAGACCTCCATCTCCTGGTAGTCACACTTTTATGTAAGCCTTTTGGTCTGAGCATAACCAATACAACACAGCAAATACGATGAACTATCCCTTCCATGATTATGTTACTATGATTATCTTATGAGACTGTAACTTTCGTCTTGCTAGCAAACTCTCTCAACTCTCTCCTATGTTGGCTTTGATGGAACAAGCTGCCAGATGGAGAGGACCACATGGCAAAGAACTGAGGAATGGCTCTGATCAACAGCCAGTAAGAAACTGAATTCTGCCCTAGCTGGTTTGGCTTAGCGGATAGAGCGTCGGCCTGCTGCCTCAAGAGTCCCAGGTCCAATTCTGGCCAAGGGCATGTACGTTTGTTGCTGGCACATCCCCAGTGGGGAGTGTGCAGGAGGCAGCTGATTGATGTTTCTCTCTCATCGATGTTTCTAACTCTCTATCCCTCTCCCTCCTTCTCTGTAAAAAATCAATAAAATATATTTTTTTAAAAGAAACTGAATCCTGCAAACAACCACACGAATTAGAAGCAAATCTTTCCCCACTCAAGCCTCAGATGAGACATCTGTCTAGTCTAAAACCTTGACTGCTGTCTGGTAAGAGTCCCTGAAGCAGAATACTTGGCCAAGCTGTGCTTGGGTTCCTGACCAACAGAAACAGTGAGATAGTGAATGTGTGTTGTTTCAAGGTGCTAAGGTTGTGATGATGTTGTAATCAATAATACAATAAGTTAAATGGAACCCCAGTAATCGGCACCCCAGATGATCTGTGTCTAGGCAAGGTGAGGAATCACTTTTTCTGTTGATATGAAGGATCTGTGTATATGTGTGGCAATTGCTGAGATGTTGACACTGTAGATAAGAATGTCTTAAGATGCAGAGAGTTCAGGGGAAGGTAAAAGACCAAGGTGAAGAATTCTGCACAACTTATAAAGGTTGTGTGGTTCTTCTCTGTGGTCAATATTAAAATTGGAAGGTTATAATTCAAAAGAGATGATGAAGTATCATTGGATAAAAGAGTTGTTTTTGACTCATGGATATCCTCAAAACAACATCAATAAAATCTGATATTCTTTGAGCTACAGCATTCTCCATTCTTGTCCCCAAAGAATTATATCTATTGAATATAAGACTCTGATATTTGTAATAGGTTTTTTTAGCTTTTATTGTGTGCATGTCATATCTCTTCAAGAGAATAAAAACATTTCTTTAGCTCAGCAGCCATATCTTATATTACATTTTATTATTCAAAAGAACTAATAACATATCTTTAAATACTAGGTATTAAAACTCTCTTATTGAATGAAATCCATTAGCCAGAAAGCATATAAGTTTTACATTCATGACATTTAATAAAACTGTTAAAGTTTTCATGGGCTGTTTTAAATGCACAATACATCTGAAAGTTTGAAGAACAGTCAGCTACACTTTTCCTGAATTTTCTTCATTTATCAAATGAGATTAAAATATATGCCTTCACAATGCTTTTTTATGTAAAAAGTATTTAATTTAGCATTTAGAATAACAGTTGTAGAATCAAGTAAGGTTGAAGATGCAAGCATCAGGTTCTGACCATTTCATACTGTGTTTGAGCAATTTCCTGATACTGGTGGGCAATCCTATTTTTTAATTAATTTATTTTTTGTAAATTTGAGAACTCAGATGGGGAATAGAAACATATTACTTTATTCAAAAGTAAAAATTGGCCATAGAGAAAACAAACAATTTCATTTAAATATGTGAGTTTGGTATGATTGGAGGATATTAAATCCAATATTGAAAGTCTTACCTTATAGATTTCCATATAATCACATAAGTTGGAACAAATTCATTGGTTTCTCACTACCTTTCTATAGACCTATACTCATTTCTCTATGTCCAAGTATCTGTTTTTCTTCATTGTTTTCTCTTACTTTTTTCTACTTCATTTTTGTCTCTTACCCACCACAGCTGGCTATATAATGAAGTCTCATATCCGGTCATTGGTTGTAAGAGCTGGGATAGCTAACCCACCTAAGCACTCCCACATTGGAATAACATTTGTCTAAATACATATAAAATTTAGCATCATACATCTGTTATTTTGACCCTACTTCTACAAATAGGTAGTTGTAATTCCAGAAGCAAAGGATAGAAGTGTTCAATGCCTCCTCTCTCCTCGCTTCTGTCCTTTTCCTTACTTCTTGTCACTCATTACTGATTTCCCTCTAAGACTCAGGTAAACTGAGAATCACAAGAAAGAACAAGATGACCCCTACCAACAAGAAGATCTATCCAGTCATAGCTTTTCTGCTTTAAAAAATGATTCTGCTGATCTTGTATGTCAATAGATACATAAGGAAGGAAAGACCCATTTCTTCCTCCTTTTTGGTCAAAAATAACAGGCAATGGATTCAGGGATACCTGACCTCAAGTCACAGCTCTCACACTGACTGGCTTTGTTAACCTTGAGCAACTTGCTTAATGTAAGTATGTCTCAATTTTTTCATCTGAGAAAAAGTTGCTATGAGATAATGCATTTTAAGAACCCGATATGGGGGGGGGGTATTTCTATTAAATTACCTTCTACATGCTAACTACTTAGTAAATACTCCAGCTAGTCTTCTTTCCTTCTTTTCTTTCTATCTCTTTCTATCTATCTCTTAAGGACAGTGTCATATTTGGAAGAGCTGAACTATTGGTTTCAAGTGAAGCAATAGATTTAATAGCAATTCAATTATTATTCTACCCAATAAATATTTATTCATTACCTACTATGTGTTAAGAATATTGTTACTAGGGAGAAGGCATTGGGCAAAATCTGAAACCTGTTCTTATAAAATTTCTAGCAGTGTCCTATAAGCATTTAATTTTACTTCATGATTACATAATGAGGAGATGAAAAAGAAGGAGTTAAGATGACTAAATTTCCAACTTATGCAACCAGGTGAACTGTGGAGGCTTTGGAAATGATGGTAATAAAGAATGCATAAAATTATGATTTCATTTTGAGTGCCCAGCTGGGTCCACATTCCTGGATGGTCTTAAAACCTGTTACTGAATATAATAGTGGATTATTTAGCTGGTTTTGGTGGGTGAGAGACAAAAAGAGAGAGATAAAGAAGGGAGGAAGAGGGGTTGGGGAATAGAATACAATAAGACAGGCAAATGGAAATATACAAAGGTTTTAATATGAAATTTAAGAGACATTTTTGTTCACTGAAGCCCTGAGTATCATATAGACACGTTTTCAGAGAAAGTAACAAAGAGAATACAGAGAAGCATCGATCAGACCGTCAAACCTCAGAGAGAAGGTAGTGGAGGGTGGGGTTAAGAGGGAGAGATCAACCAAAGGACTTGTATGCATGCATATAAGCCTAGCCAATGGACACAGACACTGGGAGGAGTGAGGGTATGAGTGGAGGGGGGTTGGGGGTCAATGGGGGGGGTAAGGACACATATGTAATACCTTAATTAATAAAGAAATTTTAAAAAAGAATAAAAAGATCTGAATTCTGGAAGCAACACTTAAGGAACAGATAGAAGAAATATCTGCTAGCAAGACTAAGCTATAGCCTAGAAGTGGGAAGAAAAATGGTTAGGCGGTTTTACAAAAGTAAAGAGAGGAGAGAATTTGAAGAAACAGGAATTGGAGACACAGAAAAAGCAAGTATAACTTTCACCATTGGATAGCAGTAATAAGACAACAATCTCTGAAGACCTAACTCTTCCCTCTATCTACCTTGATCTCTGATCTTAAATAATGTTGGATGCTACATGTATTTAGATAAATGTTTCACAACTAGCTATATTAAAATCACTTGGAAAATACCATGCCCAATCCTTCTTCAGAAAAATTAAATCATAAATCAATTGAAAATCACTGATTTGGACCAGTTGAATACTAAGAAGTTGAAGTACAGCATAGTATAATAATTAAGCGTAGGAACCTGAGTTTTAAATCCTAGCTTGATCCCATTTTGAAATGCTGACTCCATTTTAGAGCTAATAATCAGCTTAACTTCTGATTGAATGAACCCGGATAGATCTTTGACACTTCCGCCCCCACCTATTCCCTTTGGTGGACTCTGGAATGTGTACAGAGACAGCTGTCTAATCATGAAATTTTGATTAATCCTTTCTCTGGGGCAAGGCACCCTTGATTTGATTTATCTCTTGACTCACCCTGGTGCCAGGGACTCCTGCTATCTGGCCTCTTGATCCCCCCGCCCACCAAAGACACACACACACACACACACATACACACACACTCTCCTTGCCTAGCACATAGCTCGACCTCTGAAAAGAGGTTAGTCTAGTGGGTGAAAGATGTGGATATCTGAGCATCCTACGCCAGGACCAGGTTTCTGCATGTACTAAATTCCCTATTAAACTCATTAACTGACAAGCTAGACTTGTCTGCCTTATGCTTTCGCCTCTTGCTCCTGTGGTATTTGGGGGCTGCTTTGTAAACATGGCCTTCTCACTGAAGACCAGCTAGCTCTGTTATTTTGTGGTTATTTGATTTTAGGAAAGTCAGTTACCCCAGAGAAGGCCCCCGTCTCTTCATTTCGAAGTGGAATAATTGGAATATATGAACACTTCCAATAGCAAAGTGCTTAACAGAATGCCAAGCATGTAACAAATGCTTAATTCAATTTGAACCACTTTCTTCTGAAAATGTCAGTCCAGATTCTAAAGCTGCCAGTTTACGATCAAGGAATTTAAGCACTGGAATTATGTAGGTTTTCTCCCTCATCCTCTTTTCTTTTGTTTAATCTTTTTTGAAGTATACATGTTTACACATGGATGAACTGGGTTCCATGCAAAGCCCCTTAGTAAACCTCTTTCTAGAGCGGATTTCAAATTGGAATAATAATAGCGCATTTGTTTCTGTATGTACTGGGTATGGGGGACTTACCTAGGCTTTTTATTAGAATGATTCTACAAAAGAGGTTCTATCTCTCCCCTTATTTTATAGATGAGAAGGCGAGACTCTGGGAGGTGAAATAGCTTGCCTGGGCATCTCTCTCAAAAGCTCAGGTTTTCAGTTCTTAACCACCCTGTCCTACTGCTGTGCAGATGCAATGACTTAGGAAAACAAGGACAAAGAAATGCAGGAAGGGAGCACACCGTTCCGTAGGCGCACAGGTGCCTGGCACACAGGGAAAGAGCACACATCTTCCTTTGCACTTTCATGGAAACAGAGTGTAGCAAACCTGGGCCTCCTGCCTAATGGTCTTCTGGTTTGAATATTTTATCATCCTATTTCTAAAAGGAGTTTGGTTGAAAAGAATCAAAATACATATAAAATAGAAGTTGTCTTTTGGGCTCTGTGTGGTTGCCCTCTGTGGAACTGAGTCAAAATATCTCAAGCTGAAAATCACAACTTGGCCTTCATAAATGCATACCATTATTAGAGAATGCATTTTAGTTGCGGAAAGTATTATACAACTCTACACAAAATATGTGGGCAAGGTCACTTACACATACACTGATTTTGGCACAATGAAATTTTTTTGCTCAGATTAATGGCATTTCCTCCCATTTTTCAATCTTGAAAAGCAAAATAAAGCTTTCTTTCAGAGTTGAAAACACATTTTATTGTTTAAATCAATAATTTGATGAGATTTACTTAAATAAGAGTGGGGAATTGGGTGGTATATGACTTATTTTATCCTTTAAGAAAAAAAATTCTTTCCACCAGAACTTGTTTTGATTTAGAAAAGTTCTATTTTGTTTTTTTCCCTTAAACTTATTATCTGTTGATTTACCATATGTTTATAAATAAGTCTGTCACATAATAAAATAGTCATCATGTAAACCAATCAAAATCTACAAATGTACTGAAATGGAACCAATGAAAATAGATCATAAAATTGAGGAGGAAATAAGACAAAATTAGAATGAGCCAACCTTCATTTTAAAACACCTGGCAGGGTAACAACTGAGCATATAAGATTTAGGAAAGATGATATATTCCTCTTCTTTTCCCATATTTGTCGGCTCGGATGAAAATTCTATTAGCTATTGCACTAAGAGCAATTTCCTAAAGAAAACAAGTCTTCAACTTGTATTTGCATCGCATTTGGAATTTTCACATATCACCTTTGCATTTTGTAAATTTCAGATTGTCACTCACATAAAGTACATGTCGTCTGAACTATAATTCCCATGCTTGTCTCTGCATCACAGAATGACCGAACTACTTTGCTAATTTGTAAGAGTGCTATCCACTTCTTGTATGCAAAGAAAAAAGGAGTGATTCCTACATGTGCCTAACCCAATGGTTCAAGTTAATTAGACTATAATGTGCACATTTTTAGTTATACAATATTTTTTCATAATAATTATATGCTATGGAGACATCTATTAAAAGACTAGAGTGATCATTTAAATGCAAAACCCCTGATAGAACTCCATTATATTTTTCATACTAAATTAACATTACAGGCTTCTAATGGATGCTTTAATTAGGCATTGATGTTATCAGCAATATTTGGTAAAATAAAATCTGTCACTGTGAAATATTCATTAAGTACAATTTCTGTCAGTCAACATTAAGTGTTTTCTGAACCTTGGGATTTAAGTAAGAAGCTAAAAGCGGGTTTTCAAGCTAAATACATGAAAACCCGCCAAGACAAACCTCCTTTTTCCTATGTGTCACACAAAAATCCATGGTCATTAGGTGTCTTTTGTGTTTTATAATTGCCAAACAACGGGCTTCTTCTTAGTCACTCATGCTCAGAGTCATCCCGTTAGAAGGTTGTCCTCAGGCTGCACAGACTAAAACAACAAAAGGCCGATGCTAATTGAAGTACATATCTTTCAGGAAGCAACTCCAATCACACGTGTGCTTGTGTGTGTGCGTGCACTCATGCCTAATTGTATGCACCAAAGAATTCCACAGTCAGTGCCCTCAGCGAGGGCAAGAAGAGACCATCAGGAAGGGTCAGGAAGTCAACCAAGATGCTAGACAGAAAACTAATACACGAAAGGCACTAGCAGTGCACTTGGGATGAGCCATCACGAGAGACCAGCAGAGCCACACTCAAAATGAAGCTGAGATGCTTACCCGTGATCTTCCCATTGGCTTCCAAGGGAGGCTGCCAACTCACAATGACAGCACGGGGTTTCCCTTCCCGAGTAATGACTGTTAGATCCTTGGGAGCAGAGGTCGGGGCTGCCGGGGGAAGAGAGACAAGGCCTTGTCATCGGATGTGAGAGAAAACAGACATTTATGGGACTTCTAATCACGATGTTGACACTCAGAATCTATAATGCAGTATATCATGCTGATTCTTCCATTTCCAATTCCTCTCAAGTATTTGGATTACAGAAGCAAACAAACACAAATACAGAAATTAATGTGTGTTTTTTTACCCTGAGGAAGTTTAATGACTTCCAAAGGAGAACAGACCGTGAGTGAATATGGAAGAGAGAGTATAACGTATTTTCAAGTGAGTGCTGCACTGCAAATGTGAGAAGCATAAGAGAACAAATAAATGTGCACATATTTGTGAGATTGACAGCTACTTGTCTCCAAGGGACAGAATTCTGTTATGACTGCAGCATTTATAATTGAAACGTCACCTAATTCTATATTTCCTTAGAAAGGAATATATTTAAATATATTGAAACAACTTGCTTAGGTAACACACCATTTATCTCCTAACAAGGCAAAGAAATATTTGAAAATAGAGCAGGCAAGGGATCTATGGTATGAGATTATGTGGCATGAAACCCCGCCTTTCTTAGAGCTTTGCCCAAATGTTGTTGAAAGGGAGCAGAATTTGTCACCCCCAAAATATGCCTCTTTGGTGTAAGTTTTATTTTAGGCTGATGTAACAGCATAGAAACTTCATTTCTTTAATATGACTTTTTCTCTTTTATTTCCTTTCCATTCTGGCTTCATCTAGCACCTGACTCACCCGTCTCCTTCTCCCTTTATCATAAGCCCTCAGGACGAGGAGGTTCTGATCAGCATCAAGTGATCTTAGGAGCAAAGCCTCTGGTTTGCTGACCACAGAGATAGAGTACAGTCAACTTAGAAATAATATCTAGGCCTCAGTTGTGTTTCAGCTCCAGGCCCAGAAAAGCAGAAAAACCAGACAAAGTGACTTCATAGTTGACCTCAGGACCAGCTACACTAATCAAGGTTCCCTACCTTAGAACCAACCAATCAGGAGAGACCAGGACTCTGACAGGAACACCTGGAAAGCTGTGAAGGTTGGTGAATAGAGATTCACCAACATTTCCCGTGTTACTTCAGGTTAAAAAAATATTTTCTTCTCTCCTAGATTATAATTTTCTCAAAGATATAGGATACGTCGCCTTTGCTTTTTATACCATGTCCCTATCTCAGGACCTGACACTCACAAATGGACAGAATTGGAAACTCATGATCAATGTCTCAGTTGACTGGACAAGTACTGCCCTGTGGTTTGTCTGGTTCTCCTTTCCCCGTGCCTTTCAGTGCATGAATCGGGAGGTAACACTCAAGATTTAGAAGATGTCCAGCCATTGGAACTGGGCTGGCCATTTGCTATTTGGACTGTCCAACACCCATCCCTTCCTCCTTCCTTTGGAGAAGTACATGGCTCTTTTTTGGGGGGATAAGTTCTTCTCTGTCATGTGAATTTCATGGCCTTCACCCTACTCTGGCCTTAGCAGTGGGATCCTCTCTTTTGGGAAACAGAATGTTAACAAGAAAGATAAACATATGGAGTCAAACCATTGCGATGGCAACACCTTGACTAAGCGTCCAATAGTGTTCTTCCCCTCTAAAGAATGGGAGTGCCTCTGGTTTCGTCCCCTCCCAAGACCCATTATTTCAGGTGAATTTGCAGTTATTTTTTTATTTTACTTAAGCTAACTAGAGTAAAGTTAAGTACTCATCACCTGGGCAGAATGACATGTTTTATTTCAAGAATCCTCCTGCCACCTTTGTCTTTATCATGAGCAATTTCAGCACAAGTGTCTAGCAATGCAGCCCCTATAGTCGTTATGTTATTGGAGAATTGGAAGTAGACCCTAGAGTCATTCCATTCACTTCATTTCCTTCTCTGTTATAAAACTGGCAGACACTTGTGAATTACTTCTTGCTTTTCATCATCACCCAGAGATCTCATCCACACGCTATTTACACCTTTGTCCAGATCATTATCTGTTTTGACAATCACCCTTCCTGCTAACTACATTTCTGAAAGTTAATATCTTTTTGTCTCACCATTGGAGTGCCTACAAGGTTAGGAAGTTGATGAGAAATCAATAGGGTACATTTATCAAGTCAGATGCTGGTGTGCATTTTATGTTTATGAAAGGGAAAAATGATTGCATTTTTTGCTTTAAGAGGAAATTAAACTTCTCTTTCACTCAGGGAAGACCAAATGTCTTAGTGGTTTCTATTTCACTCCTTCATCTCATTTTAAGTAAAAAAGAAAGAGCAGAACCTTTATTATTCCCATAGTACATAACTCATTAAGCTTGTTTTAGTCTTCAAAGAAGATGTGAACATTGGCATTTAGGGGAAAATTCTAGGAGAAGGAGTTAATATATGTATACATGTAAAATAGAAGAGGATGCCGAATTTAAATCAGACAAACTAGAAAACATTTTATAGAAAAAAGCACCCATAAAAATGTAAAAATATAGTAAACTCTGTGAGTTAACATGGTTGCCAAAGATAAAAATTAGAACTTCAATACCATGGGACAAATTCTAATAAAAAGAGTAATTCAACTTCTCCAAAGAAGGGTTTTGTGATCATATTTAAAAAATTCCTATGATATAATTTCACAAACCCAATCAAAAGACAGGTTAGTGCCCGGCCAGCACGGCTCAGTTAGTTGGAGCACCATCTCATCCATCAAAACGTTGTGTGTTTGATTCCCAGTCAGGACACACACCTAGGTTGCAGGCTTATCCCAGGTCAGGGAATGTTTAGGGGACAACTGATGGATGGTTCTTTCTCACATCAATGTTTCTCTTCCCCACCCCCTGCCTTCCTCTTGCTCTAAAATAAAACTATGAAAAAAAATCAATAAAAACATATCCTAGGGTGAGGATTAAAAAAAGCATGTTAAACCTTGTATTCTTCAAATGTTGGATCCCTGTGAACAATGAATGTCAAGTGCACTGCAGGTCTTTTAAGGTAATACACTCGATTTTTATGATCCACAGTAAATGTGAGTGGTAAAATTTACAGTGAATTGCTGTTACCCCAGGTTTGAACTACTTCAAATTGCATGAAGGTTTTCCATTTTGTTCTCTTATTTCTAAAGAATGAACATGACCACCCAAAACTGCTTCCCACATCTAGATGAGATCATTTAGGATAAGAATTCATGAGGCTGCAGTTATAATGCAACGCTTTATTTCGTACCTAATTTCTTTCCCCAAAAAAGTAAATCCGTACCGTGCCTGTTGATCAATGATACAGATGCTTTGGACACAGAGTTCAATGCATAGCTGTCTGCCTTTATGCAAATGCATGAAAAAGAAGATTTCTATTTAGATCCTGCTTAATCTACTAGGAATCCATTTTCTTTTTTCTTAAAATGGGGAGGATAGTATTAAATATAAAAGTGCTATGAACTATAAAACTTAAGATATTTTATATAAAATAAAGTGTAATTTAGAACTGAAAACGCACTATGTTCCACCTTCCACAGAACCTGGAAAACACCTTTACAAAATGTCGAAAGTAGAAATCCTGGAGCCAGCCTTTCTTCACATACCTGCTTCATATGTGGTGGCATGTGCCGTCATGCTCCATGTGCTCGACCTTCTGTTTTTTGTCACCATGACCGAGAACTCGTACATTGTGTTTGGTTTGAGGCCTGTCGCTGTGTAACTCAGGGATGTTGTGTCTTCTGACTATACAAGTGGGAAAGAAGCAAAGAGGGGAAAAATGAACTCTATCGGCTTGGTAAATCAAGACATGTGAAAAGACTGTATAAAATAAGCCAACAAGAAAGGAGTCCAGAGAGCTAGGACACAGCACTGACTTTACTTCCTTTCTTATTGGACATCCAAAACGTGTTATCAGGTGTTATGTTGCTTAAAGGGGCCGCAAGCTGATAAATAATCCCAAGTGAGGCAATAATCATGGCAACAAGACCAACTCTGTTTCTTCCTGTCAATTCCCTCTTTAAGGTTATAGACTTTAACTTCAATTTATTTATAATAATGATTTTTTTAATTTTTAATGTTATGCATTTATATCATAATAAAATTAATTTTTATTTTCACTGGTAATAAAACTAATTTTTAGAGTTCTGCTTATGATTTTTGCAAAGAGGTTTTATGGTACAAACTTTTAGTGATTCAAGAATTTGACAGCTATAAAAAAAAAATAGACCAAAGCAATGTTGTGTCATGTGCTTTCTTTTTTGTGTACATACTTCACATTGAACACACATTTAAATTTGGTCACTAAAGCAACTGTTCAGGAAGGAAGCAACAAATTGGATAAATATTAAAACATTCCATTGATGTTAATATTATTTGTCTTCTGAATCTGTTTTATTTTTTTTGGTCTTTTTAAACAACAGGTGTTATTTTTTGTCTTTTAAACAACAAGTTATTTGAGTAGAAAGTAAATTATCTGTCTTTATTGCTTACTCAAAAGATCAAAATGGTAATGCAGATAAAAACAGGTCAATCCATATTTTCCATGTGATCAGGCAAATTTATGCCTCTTATAAATATTAATTTATGCTTGGTATTTAGATCTTTATCTTCTTCCAAAGTTAAATATTTATATTTATTATATTTGTTATATATGTATGTCTAGGGAAGGTCTCTTTTCCCACTGGTGTCAGATCGATCTTCTCCCTTACTGCTTTCTTTTCTCTACAATGAATCCTTCTTAGATTCTAGCTATGAAAATCCTTCATTTTATTATAAAACCAAATAAATATTTAATGGTACAAATAACATTTTCATGATGTGACCATTCACCCTATTAAAGCGATGACCTCATAAAAATCTATCAAAGGCTCTTCTTTAAAACAGCTATAAACATGTTGTGCTCTATAAATAAATGAAAAATGCTTTGTAGACTTGGGAAGATGGAATCCCATCAAATAAAACACAAAATGGGCAGCTACTGTCTGACATGCTGATACATAACTTCCAATCTTGCTCTCCTTTCCCTTTCATTATGGATGTCTGTAAGTTTTAGAGATGGAAATAGGGGAGAGATGGGACCATGAGAAATGTTTCAGTGAAGAAGGGTCACATATCATAATACTAGTCTCTTAGAGCACAGACGCCAATGGCATCTGTGAGGCCACAAAGCAATAATGTCTTTATTTGTCATTTGGAATGACACATTAGCATTCTATAAGCACTATGAAGTCACTGAATTTTCTCAGGAACCTCATGGAAAGTTGCTGCTCAATGTTAGCCTAGAAGTTATTGGGAAATCATGGCCAGCTATTTTTTTTGAGCATAGAATAACCAGGTACTGCTTGCCCGAGTATCGGTTTCCTCATTTATAAAACAGAGATAACCCTAGCACTGACCTCATGGCATTATTTAAAGTGTGTAATAAGTCATGCAAAACATTGTCTAGTGCACAGTAAGTATGAAATAAATGTTGGCTACAATAGTTCATGCATTGCTTAATGTGCTATATAATTTTAGGTATGTGTTCAGTTCTGTTTTGAGTTGTTAGCATCTTGAGGGCAGAGACAATCTTGCACGACTTTGTATCTTCTGTAATACCCATGCTATGTCTGGTAAATGCTAGTTGGTACTCTAGGAATGTATTTGGGATGAAAATTTGTATAAGGCATCATGTGATGAATCACTTTAGTAGAAAAGAAATGATAGACTCTTTGTCCATTTGATAAAGCGATTTGGAATTTTGGACAGTGACAACAGGAAAGTCTGAATAATGCTTGACTTGGGACTAAATGAGGTAGAAAGGTGCTCCTGTGAGGAGAGCCCTGGATACAGCATCCGGTCATCTTGAGTTCCAGCTCCGGTTTAATTGGGAATTTTTGCCAAGTTATCAACCTACCCTAGTCTTCATAAACACAACCACATACATGTTTAACTATGAAGAAGCTTACTTATTCTTTCCGTAGTGGGTGCGAATATCCCAATCCCATAGATGAGAACAATCAGATTAAGTTAAGTGACATGAGAGGACAGAGTGAGGCCAACTCCTGAGCTGGGTCATGTGATTCCATGTATTGTTTGTTGCCCTCTATCTTGTGTGTGCCCTGCCTACCTGATAAAGCTGGTGAGTGAGATGAAAGAATATCATGGCCGTGGTTTGAAAAGTTCAAAATGCAAAACCAACCATCATTTATTACCATCATTTATAAAATTTATCATATGTTCTTTCCAGGGGATCAGATATGTTCTACACACAGTTATCCTTGCTATCCAACTAACCCAACTCTTCCTTCTAACCCTTCTTCTTGGGGTGTGGATGTAGACTCTGCATGTGTGAGAAGGGGGCTTGAATATTAGTAATTGAAAGACTTGAGTCAGGGAAGATAATGTAGAGAAAAACAGTTTAAATCTTTTTATTTTATTTTTTTATTTCCAAACTCCAACCCATGAGAGAATACTTTTGGGGTTGGGTCTTGCTTTCCAGGCATTCTTCGTGAAACCCAGTAATTCTGTGTCTGCTGTATTAGTATTCTTCTGAAATAATTAGCCTCACTCAAGGAATTCTAGAATTCAAACTGTTGTGCAGAGAACAACCATTGTCATTCAGGACATTTCACAGAATGGCAAACTACCCATGGTCTTTTTGTGAAATGAATGTAACAAAGTATAGCAATTATGATCACATATTATTCTAAGAAGCCATTTTAAGATAAACTTAGAATTGGGCAACCTGTATATGAAAATATTATGTTTAATGCTCTCATGTTTCATTGGTTATCTTATCTGATAATGTTATCTCTATTCATAGCTCTGTTGAGTATTCAATCTAATACTATAAGGATGTGGATAGGATACTTACAATATCTTATGTCAGTGACACTAAGGGCTTGGCTGAAGAGTTTTCCAAAAACCTGACCTGGCAGGGAGGTAATACCAAGGAGCCCTTTCTTAAAAGAAATGGTTTCAACTAAAAACTGATTTATGATGAAATGTGAATTTTATGCCACTTAAACGTTAAGAAATACTCCAAGCAAATTGAGCATGGCTGCATGAAGAAAGGCTGACATAAAACTACTGGTCGGATTTTGCTTTATCTCTGGGATTTTACAACCAGAAGTTCCCAAAGAATATTTTCATCCCCCGATCACCTCTGGACAGAGGCTGGATTAAGCAAGATGGCAGTTTGGTGGAATGAACGTTGGATAAAGTATCATGTGGCCCAAATTCTCTCTGAGAGCAACCTTAGGAGAGTAGTAAAGAGAGGGGACATAAGAAGCTGGAGCGCCAGAGGTGAGCTATTGTGTACTTGGTCCTTGGGGAACTTATTCTCTTGTTTTTGAAACACATTATTTATCTCACATCACCAGCCCTTGGGCTTTATCTCTTAAATATGTTACCTCACTTGAATAGTTTATGAATGCTCTAGAGTCTATCTATGGCGCTGACTGTATTACTCATTCTAAAATTATAAATAATATATAAAGTAACAATGACTAAACCGTGTTTAACTGCACAGTTCTAGGGACAAAGTAGGCGTTACACAATCACTTGTAGATCTCACTTTTGTCTACATTTGTGTATTGCTTGTATATACCAACATCGTGGCAGGCCTAGGTGGTAACAAGATTGTCCTGGTTTATAATGATTTGTTGCGATTCCAGTAGCCTGCTGCTAAGAGATTTAAAATTATTAAGGGCAATGCCTCAACTATGCACCTCAAAGGAGCTCTTAGGGTGCTGGGAGATGACTGAGGGATGAGGCAGGAATAAGGGGCCTTGTCTAATTCGGATTAGTTAAAGGGGGTGTATATTACGAGTTTTCTTTATTACATAAGGGTGTTTCAAGGTTACATAGAGGAAGTAGATGCTAATGGCTGAGAAAGTTTTCCAAGGATGTGATAAAATCTTCCAGTCATGTGTCCCCAGTCAGAATCACTGTCAGAGAGATCCTCTGTAGCATGAATACGGTGGCCTTTGGTGTCAATCCAGATTCCAAGTGAATAGAAAGAGAAAATCCATCTACACAATTAATGGGGAGCCCTGCTGTTTTCAAAGGAAAATGTCATTCCTTTATACTATATTATTTATTTATCATTTTTTTCTATAAACCCAGCATCTGGTGGAATTCAAATACCATTGTGCATCTCTTGATATTTTTCTGCCTCACCTTAGAATTGTTTCCCAAGACATAATCATTCCTATGCTACTTTTAGCTTCTGAGTTATTAAAATGCTTTGTTTTTCCACTTAGCAGTCACTGCAGCAAAAGGACTCACAGTCAGGAAGCACATAGAACAATGTACTCAACAAATGACAGTTCGTTTAAATTCCACACTAACAACACGAACTTCACCTTGTATTTGGTATTTGCAGAAAAGCTGGTCCTCCATCGGACAGTGTAAAGTCGTACTTCCGATGCTTTCTGGTTCTTGGGGACAGAGTTGTCTGCCCAGCTGACCCGCACGGCATCGTGGGTCAGAGCCACAGCTTGTACACCTACTGGTGGGAGCATGGGGGTGGAGACATCTGGGACGGAGGTGGGGAAATCATCAAGCAAAGGATAATAATCAACTGGGTCAGTGGGATCTGGGTTCAACAACCCGCCAAATGAAACAAACAAATAATACACAAATAAAAGAGTTAAAAAAGAAACACCAGTGGTAACACATCACAATGAGTTAAATGCATGGCAATAATGATGAAAGGGAACATGAGAAGAACAGAAAAAAAATACAATTAATTCCATCGGAAAACTCGTCAGAAACAGTGTTGCTATATTACAAAAATAACTATTTTGTACAATGGGCTCAACTCCTCGGAGTGGTTTTATCAAATTGGCTGCCATTTCTAGTTAGATATTTTAAAAGTCCATTTCTTCTTGAAATTTTGCACGTTACTTCTCCAACGATCTGGTATAGAAAGCATCAGATTTATAGCTATTCAGATAACTCAAAATAAGATGATAAAAAGTGTCTAGCTTACCTCTTCCTGTAAAAAAATCTGTCTAGCTTATTTTGTAGAATTAGTAAGAGCCCAATTTTGGGTCTTTTATTTTATATCTGTAATATTTTACCTTTATGTCACGTAATGTGTATTCTCACTAACCAAAAAACAAGATGAGCTCTCAGGCTGGGCATGTGACACCATTTGGGGAGACAAGACCTTCTAGAAGGTAGAGAATTGGAAGCAGTGCACATGCCGAATTTAAGTTTTTAGTTCCGAGAGCAGTGGCTACTGGCTGGTTTTGATGATCACTTTGTCCACTGCATCTCGCATGCATAGCCCCTACTCATCTCTCTGTTTTCCAATGAATTATTTAGCAGTTTATTGGGCTGTGGTCTTTGGAGCAAAATATAAAACCCCAAAACAAGAACAACAAAAGGCAAGAAAAAAATAGAGAAAGAAAAATGTGTGTTTAAACTTTAATGACAGAGCCCAGGCTTTTAGTATTTCCTTTCATGTGTCCTTTTTATGCAGGGCTGGCTCCTTTAACGCCAAATGGACTTATGAAACAATGAAGGGGTAGTGAAGACACCGCATCCTCTGGGAGGGTCCCCATCGGGCAGCAGGCTGCAGCACAGGTGGAAGGTGCTGTTGTCAGACCGTGGTGGGTGCTGCCCCTGCACCTGCTTCTATTCTCAGCTGACTTTCCAAGGAGGATGTTATGCACATGGGAGGCCTAGTCTAAAGTACAAACCCCCTTTTGACCAAGCTTATTAATGGCTCACCCCATGTGCTGTTTCCTTGCCTAATCTAATTTAGTTGGTAATCTATATTCACTTTATAGCCTTTTGGTAAGCCCAACTGGCATGGCTCAGTGGTTGAACATTGACCTATGAACCAGGAGGTCAGGGTTCGATTCCCGGCCATGGCACATGCCTAGGTTGTGGGCTTGATCCCCAGTGTGGGGTGTGCAGGAGGCAGCTGATCAATGATTCTCTCTCATCATTGATGGCTCTCTCTCTCTCTCTCTCTCTCTCTCTCTCTCTCTCTCTTCTCTCTCTCTCTCCCTTCCTCTCTGAAATCAATAAAAATATATTTATGGGGGGAAAAAAGAAATGATGATACTCAATTCTGCTATTTCTGAATGTTAGAAGAATATATTTTTTCATAACTTGTTGAGTTTCTTGAAGTCTCAGTTTCACAATGCATCCCTCAAATTCCAAGTAATGCTGTTCAATGGCACCTATCTATGGACGTTGATAACGCAGAAATGTCTACCCTTGGACACTTGTGTCTTGATCTTATAGGGAATTTTTTAAAAACATGGTTTGTCATTCTACTTGCTGCTTCTTTTACAGCTTCATTGCTTAATAGTCATTAGTCACAGAAATAATGCAAATTTAAATGAACTAAAATTATATACAATTTAAAATCCACTTCTGTGGCATTAGCCAATTGCAAGTGCTTAATGGTCACATGAGCCTGGTGCCTTCCATATTGGACAGAACAGATATAAAGCATTTCCAACAAAGCAGAATATTCGAGCTGGTAGCAAACACTGCTCTAGATGCATATATGCTAAATATATTGCCAATTACCCTTTTTCTCTAAGGATAGAAACGGCGTAGTTCAATTAAAGCCATCTTTGTATTGCTAAACAACTTCTTTTCAATTATTTTATACTCCTGAGTGTCTTATATGCCATATATTTTCAATTGCTATATTCCAAAGGGTAAAAAAAAGGGAACAAAGACAAAATATAGCTTCAAACTTTCTGCTAAAAAAGAGAACCCTACTCCATTCCTAATAGATGTTTTGGTCAGAGCCCATGCATTTTTTCAATTGATATATTTATATTTTAAACAATTTATATTTAAAAAAATATTTATATATATATTTTTAAAAAATAACACAGTTTTCCATCTGGATTGTACTTTGTTTAGACATTGATAAAACGGTTGAGAATAAACAAATTCAAACAACACACCTCCTCATTCCCTGGCCCTTTTCCCTTCTTTGGGCCCAAAATGACAATAGGAAATAAGAGGTTTTATAGTGAAAATGAAGCCCTCCCCACCCATTTGACCTGGTGACACTGTCCTCAGCTCTCACTGATCCGCTCAGGATGGGATGGGCTCCCGGGAGAGCCGGCAGCCGTGCAAACACGCGTGTGGGAAGCACAGGGCCTGGCGCTGACTCTGGCCCTGAAGCATTTACTGCCTGCTGTTTTCTACATCTTTCATCCTGGTCTCTTTGCAGACTGCTCAGGGAATCCTCCGCAGAAGCTCGGAGCCAGAGCATGGATGCTCTGCAGCAATAGGACACATTTGTCGACAGAGTTCCTCCCAGAACCTTAACCTTTTTCTGTTTGCTCGTCCTTTTATCCTCCACGATGCACAGAAACACAGCGGATCTGCCACGACCAGGACAAGCGCAGGCCCTTCTCTCAGAAAGGGCTGGTTTTACTCACCCGTCTTCAGCCCCTTCCTGACGTGTCTTTTTTTAAATACATTTTATTGATTTTTTACAGAGAGGAAGGGAGCGGGATAGAGAGTTAGAAACATCGATGAGAGAGAAACATCCATCAGCTGCCTCCTGCACACCTCCCACTGGGGATGTGCCCGCAACCAAGGTATATGCCCCTGACCGGAATCGAACCTGGGACTTTTCAGTCCGCAGGCCGACGCTTTATCCACTGAGCCAAACTGGTTAGGGCCTGACATGTCTTCAATAAGAAGATCCCTCACACCATATCCAACTTGTGGTAGCATTTCATTTCTCAGATCCATGAGGATTAGTGTCAGATCAGGGGGGAAAAACTGCCTTAGGGATCGCTGGTGTTTCAGAAACCACTCGGGGAATGCCATCTGCTGAGAATTAAAGACTGACCACCAACACTAACAGGAAGTGAAGTTAATTACGCCAGAACGGTTCCTTCTGAGCGACTTTGCTTCAGTTTATTTGAACTCTACTATTTCTGTGACTACCGCTTGCTGCTCAAAAAGTTACTTACTTTTTGGTTGCCTAAGTGGCCCTTTTTCGTGGGCTTTAGTTTTGGGAAAAATAAAGATAATAAGAGTTTTAGAAGACTGGCCACAATATAACTGTGTGGCCTGGTCACAAGCTCGGTTGCCACTTCAACAAGCAGTTGGTCAGTGTCTTTCCTCACAGGCAGGAAGAGGTGACTTACACGAACATCGTGGGAAGCTCAGGTACAGCCAATGGCGGCGGCTACCTCTCCAAGAACCTGGCTGCTGGCCCCGCAGGAGAGTGAGGGGAAGTGGAAGCCCCAGGTCCCGCCCATGAGGTTATCTTGTGTTTTACACTCTGGACCTCCATTGCCTCATCCTTCTACATGCAGGGATAATGTATTTAATAGCCATGTTTTGAAAAGTGGTAATTCTACTACAAGAAATGCTAATAACTCAATGCTGCTATTTCTGAATATTTTTCATGACATTGAATTTTTTGGAATCTCAATTCCAGAATGCATCCCTCAAGTTTTAAGTAAGGCTGTTTGTTGATATTTGTCTATGAACTTATATAACTGAAAAATACTTATTGACCCTTTGGTGGAGTCATGAGCCTCTTTGATAACACAGTGAGAAATATGTAGTCTCCACAGATAACTGCATAGATTGACATATACACAAATCGCACACACCACTTTAGGCAGAATACAGACCTTGAAACCAATGGCCAAAAGGTCAAGGAGACTCTGGAATAAGAGCTTCGCCTTACTGAATCTGAAATCAATAAGGTGATGCTATGCCCTGGAGACCATATGTAACTGCTGGGAATCCACATAATAACTGTGGGTTCTCCACATAGTCGATGGAGATGTTGAGTGTGGAAAACAAACTCTTTACAGTTCACATAAATTTAGGTGGTAGCAGAAGTCACAAGGTTCCACTATTTATGTTATGTTCCTTTACTCCTGCCTGTCAGGGCTTCACACTGGGGCACTCAGTGGTTTTCCATGTCCTCTGGTGCTTACTATCAAATTCTGCCCTTAGACACTTGATTCTCATCACGTGCATATAAATGATGGGATATCAGAGGTCTGAGGGTTGTGGATTTTGAAAGAGGTTGGGTCAAAGTATTCACTAAAGAGATGAACATCTTGGGTTTTACTTTCAGATTTCAGACATAAGACCACTGAGGTGGTCATGTGACTTTCCGGTGTCCCTGAACTGATCACAGAGGTGTCACTTATTCTGTCTTTTAAAATGCCCAGCCTTGCTCTAGCTGGTGTTGGCTCAGGGGAGAGCATCAGCCTATGGACTGAAGGTTCCCATGTTTGATTCTGGTCAAGGGCACATGCCTAGGTTGCGGGCTTGATCCCCAGTAGAGGATGTGTGGGAGGCAGCCGATCAATGATTCTCTTTCATCATTGATGTTTCTGTTTCTCTTTCCCTCCTCCTTCCTGTCTGAGATCAATAAAGATATATTAAAAAAATAAAAAAAATAAAAAGCCCATTGTTGCTCAAAAATAGTCTTCATAAACAGCTTAGATCTCATTTTCTTACCTATCCTTCCCTCATTTCTTTGAGCCCATTTTCTCTTGTGTGGGGCCTTTACAGTCCAGCTCCCCTGAGATTTCCTAGAAGAGACATATCCTGGGAGCAGCCAATCCTTTTAATGTCCAGGGTCCCTGGACACTGTTGAGTGATCTGAAGGTCCAACCCAGGAAGAAGGCACTGGGGGACTCGGCCCAGCCCCCGCACCCCCAGGAGGGCAGCTCATCCTTGTCAATGAGCCTGAAGGACCTATAGAGAAGCAAGGGCCCCTCCTGGCATTTGGTGGCCTCTGTGCAGAGCCCCTCTAGCCAATCGCTGGGAGGCACGCTCCTCAGGGAATGGAGAGTGGTGTCTAGGCGCCAAAATGCCAGAATAGGAAGCCACTCGGAGAAGAGAGAGGACGGGAGCTCTCCTCCCCTCAGTCCATGGATAGCTTATTGACTGAATTTCTCTTCCTTCAACTTGAAAACCAGAAAGATAATTAACTTTGTGTGTGCATGTACACACCCGTAGGGCTCAGAACATGACTGCATACATTGCCTGTGTTTTATTTTGCCGTCACTCAAACACCACCTGCTTGTCAGAGCGGGGTTAGCTATGGCGGCTTACCTGTCATAGACCTGGTGGTGGCACTTTCATACAGAGGAACGCCTTCTCCCGCATTATTGAAAGCTTTTAGGGAGATTACATAATGGGAACTTGACTCTGGAGAAAAAAAAACAAAACAGAAAGGATACGAACACGTTGGTTTATTTAATGCACTGAAATACTCATGGTAAATCCAATCCAATATAATCTAATAAGTAAATTGTGGATTACAAACAAGTGGGTGTGATTCTGGGAAGAAGGTGGCAGCGGTGACAATGTATTTCTCTGAGCTTCCTGAATCTTCATATTGAAAGAAATTGAACAACTGGATAGAAAAGCAGAGGCATTTGATCATTTTCAACAAAACCAGGTGCTGAGGTGTACTCTCACATCCTCAAACACAAGTGGGTACAGAGGAACCAACGACCGCCTCAGGCCTGCACGGTATCAGCTTCTGTGTGAGAGAAATCCCAGGGAAACATCCGAGCTGAGGACGTGGTGGTTTCAAGTCACCAGCAGGCAATGCTAGCAAGCGCAGCAGAGCAGTTTGAGGACAGTAAATATAAATCCCGAAATTAACCCACTGTCTCCTTTTCAGGCTGAGGCTCACACTGAGGACACACAACTGGAAATAGATTTAAAATTTGAAGCAATAGAAATGAAGAGAAGAGAAAATACAGACACAAGTAAGAAAGAGGAATCATCACAAAACTTAGAGAAAAGGTGCATAATATTTAGTGTATATCAGGGGTTGGCCAACTTTTCTATAAAGGGTGAAGACAAGAAATATTTAAGCTCTGTAGACTCCTCTGCCTCTGTCACATATTTGTTTTGTGTACACAGTACTTCAGACTTCAAATCAATGAAAACCATTCTTAGTTCAGTGGGATCCAAGCAAGAACAGGACCTGGGCCAGGCTGGACCCACAGGCTCTACTGTGCTGAGCCATGAGCCCTGGTCTAATGCACACCACAGGAGAGGAGCTCTGTGTGTTGAGAAAAGCAAATGAACCGCTGGGAGCACAAGAAGAAGAAACATGTGCAAGAAAGCAACAAAAATCTGTTGAGGTTAAATTTCATACAAAATAAAATCAGGAGAGTATCATTCCTGTAGACAAGTATACACACACACACACACACACACACACAGGATAAAAATACACAGCAATTGATCAGATATGCAATTTACTATTTCCAAATGAGCTAACAAAAACACAAGATCAACATAGAATTAGAAAAAGCTCAGAAACAAATTGGTGTAACTCAAGAATTATATATAAGTGAAAAAATAATTTTAGAAATAGAGGATATCAAGAGCAACAAATAAATAAAACAAGAAGAAAACAAAAAGAAAATTAAGTTATCAACTTACAAGTAATCAGGATATTGTTTCCCTGATCCTGAACACTACTAGGAAATGAGTTTTAGACATTTGAAATGACCAGGGGAGATATTGAGCTAACTGGTAAACAACACATTTAATGAACTACGACTAAATGAGGGTTAAGAGGGAGTTCTGTTTGTTTGTTTTTTTATCTTGCAGGGCTATGTATTCTGCTTTTGAAGATGTATTACAACCATAGAGAAAATTAAGGGACAATAGGGATGGCATATGCAAAAATGTTTCAATAATTATTATTTGTGGCGATACTATTATTGTTGATATTCTGAGACTAAAATAATATGGGATAAAGCAAATGTGTAATCATAAAAAATTCTAACTCTATCATCCCCTGTGTCCCTGAGAACCCGGTTCTCGATGTGGGTGGAACAACACACAGATTAAAAATAGGAAAGATTACATAAAGTACTGTGTTCCAAAATTTTAACTAGAAAAAACAGTTTAAACTCCACAGGTATTTTATCTCTGTTTTAGTTCTGTCCACTGAAAAGTCTAGAAACAGACTTACTAGCAAAGAGCATCCCCACACCAAGACTTGGATTTTGAAAACACATCTCCCTCTGCAAAACAAGGGCTTACTGGAGAGCGGGTTGATTCTGGCCTGAGATGACTCAGGCTCCTATCAGTTGGGCCTGCAACATCCTGAAGTATCAGATAGAAAGGAAACAACCAGACTAGTAGGCTCACGTCAAATGGATTCACAAATCAACCTGACAGGGCTTCCACAGACCAAAGACGAGGACAATCTGAACTTCATAAAGAAAAAAGTTGCAATGGATTAAAGCCCAACAAATACATATAAATGGATAAATTCATTAAGATATATATCACTCTGTGTGTAATTCTTATTCAATGTATTGGGATGACATTGGCTAATAAAATTATGTAGGTTTCAAGTATACAATGTATAATACATCATCTGTACATTGTCTTATGTATTCACCATCCAAAGTTAAGTCTCTCTTTCTGTCACCATTTATCCCCTTTACACCCTTTTACCTCTCCCCACCCCACTTTCCCTCTTGTAATCATCATACTGTTGTCTGTGTCTATGAGGGTTTTTGTTGTTGTTATTGTTTTTGCTTAATCTCTTTGTCACTAGTCTTCTGAGAAATGCAAATTAAAATCACAATGAACCCGGCTGTGTGGCTCAGTGATTGAGCACCGACCTATGATCCAGGAGGTCACAGTTTGATTCCTCATCAGGGCACATGTCTGGGTTGTGGACATGATCCTCAGTGGGTGGGGGAGGGGTTCAGGAGGCAGCCAATTAGTGGTTCTCTCTCAACATCGATGTTTCTATCTCTCTCTCCCTTCCTCCCTGAAATCAATAAAAATATATTTTAAAAATAAAAAAATAAAATGGAACTGCCTTACAATCCAGCGATTCTATAAAGATATTTTTTAAAATAATAAGAGTTGGTCCATTGTGAGGTTGACAGACGACCAAATTATTATCTTGAAAACGGAGTAAAAACTCAAATAATTAATGTGTCTTTCTTAAATAAACTCTGTGCAACCAACTGCATAAGAGGGAAAGCATCTCCTTATAAATTTTCCAACTTATAAGGCCAGTAATAGAATTCAAATACTGTTAGTTTGCAGCCCCAATGAGCAAAGTAGAAACATCTAGATATCACATTCCTACCAATTAAAAAAACACATGACCCAGGAGAACAAGCATGTCAAACTCAAAGGCTAACACAGACCAAATAAATGAGTTTGACATGCTTGCTCTAGAGTCTTGCCAAAGAGATAAAAATGACTTAGTCTGATTAAACCTATATATCCAAATGCCAGTTTGTAGGACAGAGAGAAAAGAAAAGGTTCAACTTCAACTTAAAGCAATTTATTGAGCTATACATTTGTTGCCTGTGGTTTTCTGTATCTGAGTTTTATTTTACAATAATAAAGCTTTTAAAATGAGTGGATTTATCTCTGACAGTGTTCTTTGAAAATTGATGAAATTTTTCTTCATAAAATTTTATGTGGCCTAAATATTAGAGTTGAAGTTATTGGTATTTCAAAGCACAATAACACAAGAGCTACAATATAGCAAACAATAAAATAAAATTACATATTATGTAACTAAAAGAGATCTAGTCAGTGAACTACTTTATGTATAAGGGATATTTATTATTTTTTGTTGTCCAAGTAGGTTATTTATAAGAGAGTAATCAGTCAGCAAGTGTTAAATGCTCTTGGAGATCCAAGAATATTTGATAAAAGATGGATCTTTGTGTCAGGTTACAATCATAATTCTGAGCAGAGAAATCATGAAAAGACTACATAAAACTGAGCAGTAAAGTGAGTGCTACCACTTTTGAATACTACATGAGTTCAGAGGTCTAAAAATTAATGAGGAATTGGGTCATCAAAGATATGGACTTGTAACTAGGGCTTGAGGCATGAGTAGGATTTAGAGGTGAAAGAATGGTAAACATTTCAGGAAATGTTGAAAATAAAAGTATGGAGGTCAACAAGGTACTTTCCTACTAGGAAACATGTCCTTTATAGTTATTGGAATAAAGACTTCAGTTCGCTTTGACACATAGGCTTTATCAATGCAAAACATTGGCATTAGGTTCAAGTCAAATAAAATTGCCTTTTTTGTGTGTGTCAAACTGCATTTGGTTTTATCTGTTATACATATATTAAATATGTGCATTTATCTATATTTTTATTTCTCAAGGGAATGAGAGAGACAGTTAAGAAATTCAAAACTCACATACTTAGGAGTTAGGGTTTTATTTTGTTTTTAAGTGCAAGAGAGAGAAAGGGAGAGGGAGAGGAAGAGAGAGAGAGAGAGAGAGAGAAAATTTGGTTAGTGTATGAGATAATAGGGCAAAGAGGATGCTCAGCAGTAATTCACCCAAGGAACAGAGCCACCTCTATTCCTTAGCATGTGGAAGGAAGGCAGGCCCACTGTTGTCAGATTTTCTGGGAATCCAGATTTTTATGTGAAGTCACCAAAATTTTTCAAATGTTGGCAAACAATTTAAATAAACAAACCTGTGCTGGCAAAGTAAATATATATTTCTGTATTTCTGGATTGAATCTAAATTCATGGCTACTAATCTATGACCTCAGATCCCTCCCTACCTACACATATTCATGCATAAAATGGAGGGAAAAAAGCCCAAACTTCTTTAACCGTAGGATCAACAGCAACAAATTAGAAACTATAATGCGGTAAGGAGGGTAAATGGAAAATAATGCAAACTGATTAGATTGCTTTCTGTGGACCTCTCCTGTGCAGATTGGAATTCAGGATGAAGAAAGACCAGCTTGATCAGAAACCCTGAACTTTATGTTCTGTTAACAGCTAAAGAGTGAGGTGGTCAGTGTGGTCCATGAGGCAATGCATTGGTCCCTCCACCTCTGTGCCCCACCTCCCAGCTGCCCCATTTATACCTCCTTCGACCACGGACTCTGTCAAAGGCTCTCTAGCATTTCTCCACTACTGGCTTTTAGATTTTTCAAATATTATTTCTCAGTTAAAAGAGAAAGAAAAGTACCTTATCTGGTTGATTCTCATTTTCCTGGTTTGAATTTTTGCTGTGGCTGGAATTCCAGCAGGCGCACCTCATCTATGTGCTGCCCAGCTCCTGAGTGGCAGCCACCCTTTCTCCATCTCTCTCCCACGGTAAATGTGGGGCGATGGCCATTTCATACTGGCTCTTGCTAAGACGGAAGCCCGTCCAGTCTCTTATTGTCTGAGTAATGGCAGCTTCTTCCACTGAGGTCAAGCCCTAGTACAGCCCTCGACTGTGAAGCTTTATCATTTACTTGCTGTTGAGTGAATGAGTTATACTAACCACTACATTTGGGAAGACTAATTATAAATATAAATAAAAAGTGGTAATGGCTTAGCCTCAGGAGAGGTAAACAGATGTGCAATGGAGTTGTTACTGGTAAAAGAATATCACATTGACTAGGGGGTCTTGGGCACCTCGTGGTCCGGTATTTTCCCGTCGTGAGTATGTAATTCGAGGTTCAGGTGAGATCATTTCTTTCTAAAGTAACACAGAGTGACATAGGAAATAAAAGGCCTGGGACAACTCCATCAAGCTTTGTTGTAGCTTTTTCAAGGTGCTTTTATTTATGTCCTTCACACTCCACCTGCTTTTTGCTCTCTCTGGCCTCAGTATTGTGCTTTTGTCAAACCGCCTTTGATCTACTGAGAAAGCAAGAGGGTCTTTTCATGCCGCAATAAAGCTTGATCCAATCCCGAATCAGCCTGAATAATGGCAATAAATATATTAGTCAGTTATTGGTTAATGGTGGACGGAGGACTGTGTTGCTTTGATCCCCTTTTGTATTGTCATAGAGTCGCCGCACTTGAGTATGTATTGAGGGAGAAAATGCTTTGCGTCTGTACCGAGGGGGAAAATGCTGTGAGTGAATGGGGAGCAAAAGAGAAGGAGGGTTTTCTCCCCATACAAAAGAAGGGTGTCATTTATCAGCGCACCACTAGAGGGCAATGTGGAGCTGTTTTCCTGCACATGCTCAGAGCTCTTCAACTTCAAAACAAGTAAATCACAAAAGAATTGCCTAAAATCGCTCCCTCTATAGAAGCATCAAATGAGCTAAGCACACTTAATATTACCATAATGAATTCCAAATGAATTAATCATTAATTATGGTCAGAGCCCATTGTTCAGAATTACACTTAGTGACAATTATGACAGTAAATTTATTTTTTTGAATTTGTTAAAATGTTGTAGATATGTAGGCTTAAAAATGTATCATTTGCCTCTGAAAAATAAATACAGCAACATTTTATTATTTTAATGTATCGTGAATGAATCATACTGAAATAACTTGTTGGTTTTTTTTTTTTGTAGATGTCCATGGGAATTATTTTTAATTATGGATATTCTGAGTAATTCAACAGATTTCAAATTATTGACCAGATTTTCATCATAGTCTTTCTTACATAATACACTGACTTGGGATAAAGGGATCTAAAGAAATACTTAATTCTTTGAGCATCCAAAATTGATGGTCCCTGGCCGGTATCTTCTTTGTAACTGGGAAGAGAGGGAGGAATAAATGTACATTTATTGATTATAGGGGCTATAAAGACAAGCAGTTACTAATAGGGAGAATTTTTAGTTCTCCTTCCCCAGACACCTCGTAGGTGACAGGCCCTTATCCTAAGAGTGCGTGTGGAGACTTGCCTAAAGATAGTGTGATGAATGAGGGTTTTGGGGATAGAGGAATGAATCAGGAAACCTGGAGATAACTCCTCCAGGGTTAGACCAAGATGCTGCACTGGGTAACAAATCCAGTGAGAACATCATTATTTTTAATTAATATTTTACGTGAGTTAAATGCCACTGGCATGTGGCAGATTGACAGCCCATAGTCCTTTATGCATTACAGATTATATATGTACTTAGCTCAGTGGCCCCGTCTATGCCAAGTGCTTGTCAGGGCCTAGTCTCCAGGTTCCTGCATCTTTTGCCCTCTCTGTTAGCATCACCAGCAGGTCAATTAGAGAAAATTAGAGTGGTAGCGGCTTTCCTAATGCAGATGCCTGCTCGCTGCAGTGAACTTGGGCTACTACATGCACAAAGCACAGGCCACAGGATCGCTGTCAGATGGTAAAGGCTACTGAACATCTTTGACCTCACTGGATCCAAATCATGTAAATAAGTGCAGTGGGTGGGTAGCAAACACAGTTGATTGCACTGATCTCTTGAAAGAATGAGCAATTACAATTCATATTCAAGAAAGATGCAAATTGGAAGCATGGAACAGAGTGTGGAGTCTCAGAGGGAAGGAGGGGGAGGGAGAGTGGGTGGGAGATAATCAACTAAAGACCTTGTATGCATATATGCATAACGCATGGACTCAGACAATGGGGTGGTGAGGGCCTGAGGTGGGGGGCAGGGTGACCTGGAGGGGGTTGATGAGGAAAAAAGGGGGGTATATATAATACTTTCAACAGAAAAGATTTTTTAAAAAAAGAAAGATGCAATTTATGTAATATATACACTATTCAATTTTACCTCATTACATATGCTCTTCTGCAAATTTAATTAGTAGTTAATATAACTAGTACTCCTTTTTAAAATAGGAACACTATCCAAATAATGGTCAGATTTATAACATGACTTGTTCATTAATCAATCTTGCAGGTACTAGATACTCAGCTAGTCTGTGTGAGGAAGTATTTGAGTCCAAAAAAAAGAACTAAGGTAAATTTTTATTTAATCTACCAAGGAGGCAATCAGGTAAAAATAAACTTTACAAGAAATATTTCAGTGTTTGGCAGATAGAAGATGCTTAACAAATATTTGTTACTTGATGAATGCATGAGACCAGAAAGGATAAATTACTTAGCAGGTGTTAAATAACAAGTCCCCACTCAATCTGAACCTAGAACTCAGATTTGTTGACTCCATACTTCCCATTCTGATATATGTAGGGTCATTTAAAAATGAACAGACTGCCCTGACCAGTTTGGCTCAGTGGATAGAGCGTCAGCCTGCGGACTGAAAGGTTCCAGGTTCGATTCCAGTCAAGGGCATGTGCCTTGGTTGCGGGCACATCCCCAGTAGGAGGGTGTGCAGGAGGCAGCTGATCGATGTTTCTCTCTCATCAATGTCTCTAACTCTCTATCCCTTTCCCTTCCTCTCTGTAATAAAAATGAACAGACTATCAAACTACAGTGGGAAGGCTGGGGAGGTTTGGAGGAGGGATGGGTTAAGAGATCAACTGAAGAAGGACTTGTATGCATGCATATAAGCATAATCAATGGACACAAGACACTGGTGGCTAGGGGAGGCTGGGGGAAGGTCAAGGAGGGGAAAAGGAGACATATGTATTAGTCTTTGTAATACTTTAAGCAATAAAACAAAACAAAAAAAGAATCCAAAGAGATTGTGGCACATCCCCCCCCCCCCCAGTTGCATAGTCAGATTCAACTATTCTTCATTCATTCATTTGCTCATTTACTCATCCATTATAATTGAAGATATTCTGTATGTAAGACATGGTTATAAATTTTCTGGGATACGTAGAATTTTTTTTTTTAAAAAGCCTTACTTGCCTTGATGAATGTTTTCATGTAGAAACTGTATTAGATTAAAAAATATTAAATAAAAGTGTTCTGAAACCAGAGAGGTTTTATGGAGAAGACGGATGTTTTCATGACTCTTGATGAAGAAAGGTTGAGGAGAAAAAAGGGAATAAGCAGATGCAAGTGAACAGCTCAGAGTGGCTGCTTAGCATCAGAACTTGGAGACCACGACAGTTCCTGTTTCTCCTCCCCCCTCCTCCTTCTCCGTCTCCTAGAAGTAATAGTAACATTTGTTGGATGCTTAATTCGGCCTTTGGTTAACAACCACACATTCCCTATTTCATTTAAGTCTTACCTTAATCCAGTGTCTGGCATACAGTAAGCACTCAGTGTATATTTGATGAATGAATGTATAATGATTGACCTCTTAAAGGTAAGAGGGGAAATTCTAATTCCCAAAGTTCTGCCTCACCCTCTGTACTACTCGCCTTTTACTGATTAAGAGCTGGTGATTTGAAGAACATTTTGAGCAAGTTTTAGATTGCACTTTTAGGGAAATGAATGCCTCAGAGCTCCATAGCCCAAGAAAGATGGAAAAAGATGCTGAACGTGGGTGTGCCACAGACAGAGACTACTGTAATTACCTAGGCAAAGGTCACAAGGGCCTGGACTGAGGTGTGTAAGGCAAATGAAGAGTAAAGGGCAGGTGTGAATAGCACACTCTGTCGCTGTCTTCGGAAGGGCAATGGGGAGAGGAAAATATCAAGGACGACTCCTAGATTTTCAGTTTGATTATGAGATTTGTCAACAGTGATTTCAGTGGTGCTATAAAGTAGTTAGGACAAGAATGATCATGTCCGTTTAAAAGTGAAGGTGCCGATCTAGGTGGGATCATCTCAGCCACAGAAGACACAGGAAGAGTTGAGGGCCTTCCATGGGCTCAGGTTTGCTCCTCCCTGCATAGTGCCAGGACTGGATGATGTGGGGTTACCTCTGGACCATTCTGCAGAGCAGCCTTTGGTCACCCATTAGAACAGAAGACTCATCCCTCACCTGCTTCTGTGCCGAGGTACTTTGGCAGAGAACCCTCACAGTCAGAAATGACTGGGCAAATGCTTCGAGTAGGGATCACGGCAAGCAGCTTGCAGAGGGAGCCTCAAGGAGAGGATTTCTCAGCAAAGCCTCACATGAGGAAAGTAACGGAAACAACATAACCAAACATACAGCTTTCCCCCTCTTGTCCACCTTTCTCAAAGAAAAAGTTGAATTAAATAAAAGTTGGAAATATTATATGACCGCCTAAGGGCTCAATGAATAAGAAGCACAGATGTTGTTCACTTAATTCATTCAAGCAAACAGACCATTGCTATGGTTTAAAAAGCCAGTCAAACTGACTCCTTAGCATAAATAGATCACATAAAATAAACCATAAATACATGAACTGCTTTGGTTAGGAACTCAGAGAGGAAGCACATCCTTTCCTTTTATAAAGTATTGCCATCCCTTCCTTTTGTCCCACCTCCTACTGCTTTGCTTTTAGTTCATGGGTCCATTCCCTTCCTTCCTCTCCACTCACTTCTTTGGGTTTCTGGGAGAGAGGGAGGGAGCAAGGAAGTAGAACAGAAAATAAGACATGAAGAGAAATAATGACCTATAATAATAAAAGGTTAATACGCTAATTAGACCGGACATCATTCAGGATGTCCTTCCTGATGAAGCCCGGGGCCAGATGGGAGCCAGCCAGAGTCCTGTGTCTACTGGCAGACAGAGGAGGGAAGCCCGGTTACTGGGTGCCGGAGGGAAGTGGGTGCCAGGAGCCGGGGGAAGGAAGGCCTACTCTTGCACGAATTTTCATGCATCAAGTCTCTAGTGTGAATATAAATACAGAGGTGCAGAGGAAAGAGGCAGAAGACCATACAATAACTGGAGTCCTTGTTTAGGGGCCCTGGCTGCACCAGATACCAACGCTGCCACACCTACTCCTATGAAGTGGGTTCAATGATGTCTACTCCACGGACCAGAAAATGCAGGTTTAATAATGGTCATGGAGCTCAGTAAGTAGCAGTGCTCCAATCAAAGCCAGGTCTGTCCCATTTGCAAGTCCACCCAGGGGTCACTATAGAGTCTGAGGAAGACTGTGTGAGTAAAGGCCCAGATGCTTTACATGTTCTTTAAGTGGACAAGTAGAAACATGGCACAAAACACAAGTAATTGTTTTTGAATCATATATGAGCATTCATTCCATTACTGCTGGTAGGATGGGAGAGCAGCAGGTCATCCACAAAAATCTGCTCTGTAGCCCCCCAAGACACAAATAATTTTGGTTCTTCACCATGCCTCACTTTAAGCAGAGCCAAAAGGGAATTTTTCACTTCTTAGTAATGTGTGTTAAGATCACATAGATACCATTTAATTTTCTCCTTACATCATGGAATACTAACATATGTCATGGTAACTATTATTTTACAGTTTGATTTTACATTTCCCTCCAGTGTCTGAGACTTTGTGTGCATGTGTCCACATGTGTGTATATCAAAGTAGCTGGTTCAATCGTCACTCAAGTTCCTGCCTTCATCTGGGCAATGTCTCTTGTTATCTGCATGCGACCTTTAATTACCCAATATATGAAATAGATGATAGTCAAACATTCAGGTGACATGCAGCTGCACACATACATGTGTGTACTTACTTAAAATCATAGTTGTCATCTCTCTATGTACTGCTGTTTCTGCTTTCTTCATTATCTTCAGACTAACTCCCATTTCAGGTAGCCCACTAATTATTGTAACACTGTTCTCCCCTGGCACTTTCTGGGATGATATAAATGTTCCATCTCTATGCTATCCATGATGGCAGTCAGTAGCCACATTTGGCTCTTGAGCAGAGCACTGAAAGGTGAATAGCATGAATGGTGAAATGATTTCTTTCATTTTATTTAATTTTAATATATTTCAGTTTAAATTGCCACATGTGGATAGTGGCTCCCATGTAGGACAGCATATCTATATAGAAGTTGTGGTTACCTTTTTCTCCCATGGTGTTGCCATAGTTACTAATGTCTTGTGGACAATGCCAAGGGCAGAGGGAGTAGATTAAATATGAGGGTTCCTGTTGCTATTGTTCTCTTCAAATGTGAAACAATGCACCATAATACCTACTATGACTCTATAGCCTGGGCCGAAGCATAATTTAATAAGTTGAATACATATATTACACTTAAAAATAAAGCATTAGCCTTGTATCTGATTCAATTTCTTATACACATATTAATTTCTACCCCCATGGCAATATGATTGCTTCAACTGATAAAACCTGAAGTACTCATGGTTTTTAATTCTGTGCTGTAAATTTTGGATTTCTCATTTAATACTCAACTCAAGAAAAGAGGTCTAGATGGAAAATAACTTTGTTAATAATGGAAAGAGATTAAATTAATGATAATTCAATGGTGGCTGTGAAGTCATTTGTAATCCACACTTTAATAAAACATGAAGAAATGAAGTTGGGATAATTAGGTAGGAATAAAGACCCAGTGAAAATAACCACCAGTGATAAATGATACAATGATTATAGCATTAGGCCATTAGCTCATAAACAAATACAGCCTCTGACCTAAGTTTTCAAGAAAATCAACTAGTATTTTAGTTACCAACTCAGGTTGTCTTGGGATTAGTAGGGAGGAAAGGGAGAGGAAAAATATTAAACAAAATCAAATAGACTTAAATGAGCTAAGCCAGGAATCAACCAAATGTCAGCATTAACAGTAATAGTCAGTGGATGTATGAGAAAAGTAAAAACAAAAAAAGCTATAAATATCATAAAGTCAGTGAAATAAGAAGCAAAATAGGTTTATTAGTCCCAGCAAAATAGCTTATGGTATTATAACATTCCTCATATATATTTCTGTTTTAATCGGCAACTTTGTACATGATTGCTTTAAAGTGATCTAGATAGCAATACTGCTGCCATGTTTGGAAAAATTCTGCTGAAAGGTTGCAAGCAAAGAGAAGTAAATAATAGCAGTATATCCATTTGTGAGGGGACAAGAATCCCAAACAATACTCTAATTATTTTGTTGTTCAACAATTTTATTTTATCGGGCATTACTTGAAGTAGGAGAGCTATGAACAAAGACTAAGATTTTTTTCCCCTTTGTGAACCTAAGCAATTTTTCCTACACTGTAATTACTATAATAGACCTCAAAGTAAAACTAATAAAGTAGTAAGTATAATTAGAGAGATAATTAAATAATCCAGTGCTAGCTTAAAAGGTGAGTAAAAGATATTTTTCAGTGATGAATGTGAGCAAGTCTTGTTCTTTCTGGGATTCAAGAGAATAGATATATATGGTAGGAACTGTATTGGTCACAAATACAATGTATTCATTACTATACAGACCAAACTGCATATAATAAAGAAACCCAAATGCAGCAGTTTCAGTAAAATAAACGTGATAGTTTAAAAGTGACCAGTCCAGTGTGGGTCATCTGGATCTGCCAATCTGTGACTTCCTTCTCTGAGTCTAACTTCATGTCCTCTCCCAGCCAGTGAGAAGGGGAAGGGCTGAGCGTGCTCACGTGTGCTCATGCAAAGCCCAAGGGTGGCGCTGTCAGATTTGCTGAAGTGCCCTGGCGGATCTTAGTCACACAGCCAGCCATGATGTAACGAAGGCCACACCTGAAACATGCCACTCGCCAGGAAGCCGTGCGTCTTGCTGACACCAGGTAAACGAGTCTACTATCGAAATCACTGCCGTTGGAGGGAACCACAAGAGACAATTCACGGGAAGTTTTTTCCAAAGGAGAATGAGATGACTCTCAGGATGTTTCAGAACAGAGCTCTCTCCTTTAGAACACACACTGTCCGTGGGACAGGAGCATCCTCACTCCCACCGAAGGCAGGTGCCATTTTTTATTTTGATTATTTTATACTCCCAGTGCCTTACCACCATTTCTGGCATGTAGTAAATAAAAAAAGCTTTAAAGATGTTTTTGCTGAATGAATAAAATGACTGGCTAAATGAAGGGAATGAAAGATGAAAACTTGACAGTCAAGAAGATTAAATATCTCTGCCAAGGTCAAACTGCCTCTGGCTGGTAGCATCTGGATCCCACCCCTATCTCTCGGAAGTTTCCTCCTAAGTCTTTCTCCTGCAAGAAAGTTCCTGTGATAATGCCAAGTCATCTGCTTGAGAGCAGCTCTTCCTCCATAAGCGGGAACATAAAATCAGCAATGACTCCGGCTGTGTCATTCTGTTCCTCGCATTTCTTTTGTGGAACGTGAAAGATGCTCCTGTTGGCCTCGTAAATTCCCCCAGCGATCCCCACTGTTCTCTCAGCCTTTGCGATGTCAGGCGACTCTGTGGTTGACCGATTCTCCAGTGAATGATTCTCACAAGGCTCACCCCGACCAGCTGCATTTTTTGCTTATGATTATAAATAGGAAGGACATCTCCTGATTAATGGGTGTTTTAACAGATACTCCATACTAAAAACACGAACACATTCCTGGTCTCATCTTTTACCAGTCAGCTGGAACGATTGCTGAACAGATTCCTTCAAAAACCATTAAATCTGGTAATGGACGAAGTGGGCTCTCATCCAGGGGTTTGAGTGTTGGTGCTCACTCAAGAAAGGACACAATTACTACATTTTCTTTGTCCTTGATGGCAGAATTCAGAGAGTTTGCTGACTAGTTAACATAGGACAAATCTCCACCAACATTAGGAATGTAATAGTAAGTGTGTGTCTGTGTGTGTTTGTGTGCATGTGGGGGAAGCTGTGTGAGAGTTCAAAACTATGTCTAGCACATAAATTGTTAATTTATAAAATAATGCGTGTGGGAAATTAAGATGGTAAATCTGAAAAAATTGAGATGTTATGACATTATTTGCATATATATATGTAAAAATAGGGGTAGGAAACAACTCATGATAATAATAAAAATATTTTCCCCCAAATCACCACCTGTATTTATATTTACTTTATGTGGAAATCTTTCAGAACAGTTGGGGTTTTTGAATTCCCCATGTCACATTACATACATAATATGGTGGATATAATAGGGCAAACACTGAGTGTTTGTGATGGTTAATTGTATGCACCTGCTTGACTGGTCACAGGGTTTCCACATAATTTCTAGGTGTGCCTAGGAGGGCATTTCTGGATGACATTAGCTGGAATTGGTGGCTGAAGCAGCATACCCTCTCCAGGGTGGGTGAGCACCATCACTCAACTGAAGGCCTGCATGGAACAAAAGGTAGAGGAAGGAGGAATTCACCCTTTTTTCCTGCCTTACCACATGAGCTGGGACACCTCACCTCATCTTCTCCTGCCCTTGGACTGGGATGTACACCATCAGCTCCCTGATTCTCAGGCTCATGGACTTGGACTGGATTCCCAGGTCTCAAGCTTGCAGATATCTCCTGTTGGTTCTGTTCCTCTGGAAAACTCTTTCTAATACAGAGTTCTCCCTCTGTCCATTCTCCACTTCTTCCTCAATCAGAAAATCATGAAAATCTGATACTCCATTGTCTCGGTCAATTAATATTACATTTCCAGCCAAGCTTGTAGCTATGTGTCCATGAGAAAACAGGGATGATTTCTCTTTAAATATGAAATACGAAGTAACAATTTTATAAAAATATTTATTAAGTTGGACTTTATATATTTTCCCTAATAACCTAAAAAAAATCTGTCATTCTATCTCTAATTTGGCAATGCAATGTCGAAATGGAGGCTTGGAAAGACTTTAATTTTTCAATGGCCTCCAAGGTAATAAAAGAAGGGATAATAATAGATTCGAAGTTAAGTCTATGATTCCAAGACTAGCATTCTTTCTGTTCAGCCATAATTAGCAATGTTGTTTCTCCCTGTGGCACTG
This sequence comes from Murina feae, assembly GCA_004026665.1. Taxonomy (NCBI): domain Eukaryota; kingdom Metazoa; phylum Chordata; class Mammalia; order Chiroptera; family Vespertilionidae; genus Murina; species Murina feae. The sequence goes on along the minus strand of PVJC01001141.1, from coordinate 16,259 downwards.
GATGTATGTTGATGGAGTTGCTGATTTACATTGTTAAACCCCAAACACACTAATGCTCCAATAACTTGGTCTCATTAGCCAAGTAGACTTACCCCATAATTCTATTTGGCTGTTATTATAATGTTAATGATCTTGAAAAATTGTTTATTACATTTGTACCTTTAATAGGTATCTCTTTAACAACAATAACTACCCCTAGTCTGCTCACTGACTTTCAGGGAAAACAGGCAAAGCATTGGTGGGCTACACTCAGATGTAGGAGTAACTCATTTATAGAGAAAATAAATTGTTCTACTTAGAAGTTATTATAAGAAGCATCATTATTCAATTCAAAATATAATTTAAATTGAATATGAATTACATACATTTTCTCTATATTATGGGCAACTCTGCATGGCTGAGGTGGGGGACTTTAGCTGAAAAGTAAGAAAAAGATTTATTAGAACACTCCTAAGGTGTGTGTGTGTGTGTGTATGTGTGTGTGTATGCATGTGTGTCTGTGTGAGAGAGAAACTCAGAGAGAGACATACACACCAAGAAAGGTAAGGTCAGAAAAGTAAACTTTCAAACTTAAGCAGTTTTAGTGAAAAACAAACAAGAAACTCCCAAAGAATTCTTCAAGTACTAGATGGCTGTGGAGAAATAACTTAGACATCAGAAAATTAGTTTCAAAGGGGTTGGCTCCATTTGCTAGATAATGTTCAAAGATAGCTTGTGCAGGGTTGTTAACCTATTGTAATTTGGCACAGAGGTCAAGAAATGCTTGTAAGTCAGGAAGTTTGAGTCCAGGCCTGTCACTTGCAAAGAGCTTTGGTGCAAGTCATTTAACTATATATTTTAAAATATACATTTTTTTTTGATTTCAGAGAGGAAGGGAGAGGGAGAGACAGAAACATCAATAATGAGAGAGAATCATCAATTGGCTGCCTCTTGCACAACCCCCACTGGAGATAGAGCCCACAACCTGGGCATGCGCCCCTTCAGTTTGCAGGCTGATGCTCTATCCACTGAGCCAAATCAGCTAGGACAAGTCATTTAACTTCTTAGCTTCAGTTTAACTTTACCTAGTTTGTTAATTCATCCATGACACGCAATAATTACAGCATCTCCTCTTAGGATAATTGTGAGGATCAAATGAGATGATTCATATAAAATACACAGAGCTTGGTACATAGTAAGTGCACAAATAAGTCATTTATTGCCATTTTCATGGGCTGATGAAGCCTTTAAATATTTGTAATGTATATATTAAGTTTCCTAAGTGTTTGCCACACTCAGCATAAGCATTGATATCTTCTTGTTTTGCCTAGCCAGTGTGGCTCAGTGGTTGAGTTGTGGACTTATGAACCAGGAAGGTCACAGTTTGATTCCAACTGGGGCACATGCCAAGGTCACAGGCTTGATCTCCAGTGTGGGGTGTACAGGAGGCAGCCAATCAGTGATTCTTGCCTATCATTAATGTTTCTCTCTCTCCTCTCTCCCTCCCTCCTCTCTCCCTCCCTCCCTCTCCCTCTCTCTCTCTCTTCTTCTTTCTTCCTCTCTGAAATCAATCCTATCCAATAAAGAGGGAATATGCTAATTGACCTTCATACCATCACAAAGATGGAGGCGCCCACAGCCAATAAGGAGGGAATATGCTAATTTACTGCCTGCCCTCCAAGATGGTGGCACTCACAGCTGATAAGGAGGTAATATGCTAATTGACTGTCATACCCTCAGAAGATGGCAGCATCCATAGCCAATAAGGAGGGAATATGCTAATTGACCGCCATGCCCTCAAAGATGGCGGTGCCCAGTCCCCATAACTCCACCAGGGCAGCCTTGCCACGTGTCTGCCTCTGAAGTCCTCCAGCCCCTCAGACCCCATTCGCCTAGGGCCACTTGAGGCTCAGGTAACCAGGACCGGCCAAGGCTTGTGCTGCCAGCAGTGGCAGCAGCAGAGGTGTGATGGGGGTGTTATCTTTCTCCTGATCACCAGGTCGCTGCCCGCCCCTGAGGACTTCCAGACTGTGAGAGGTGGTAGGCTGGGCTGAGGGACGCCCCTCCAGTGCACAAGTTTTCATGCACTGGACCTCTAGTATAAATATATATTTTTAAAAAATCTTATTTTATTGAACACTATTGATATCAATTATCCTTTTTGCCTTTTACCAAAGTCTAAAATAAAATATAGCTCACAGACAATAAAAGTATAGTGTTCACATTAAAAAAGATTCAAATGTTTATAGTAATACCCTCTTCCAGATTTTGTTTCCTGAAGTTACATGATATTTGTTTCAAAAATAACTTCTTTCTCCACTACACTGATGGGATCTCTTTCTCCCTCCTCCCTAGTCCCAGCCCACACTTGCTCTTCCCAAGGGAGTGCTCATTATGCTCATGTGACAGAGTGAGGAAACCTGGACACAAACTCAAAGCAACCTGACAGACAACAGAGAAATCGCTGTAATGTGTGCACTGTGTTTGGAACTTCAAGTCACTTCCCCCTCCATCCAGACAAATAGAACCACGAGAGAGACAATATACAATTTCACCCTCCATTGCCAAGCGATGGAAACTCTTACTACTCATCAAAAATTCTTTAGACATATTCCATTTGACAATATATGTGTCCATGCTTGTGATTTTCATATGTCATTAAACACACACCCCTCAACTGTCAAAATAAACAGCTCCAATGTTTCACTGCAAGTTCAAATAATGAAAGATGGTGTGGTCATAATTGAAGAGACTTGAAAAAAGAGAACATCGTTGAGAACTGAATGATTACTCATGATCATGAGGTGACATGGTAGGAAAGGACTATGGTAGGAAGAGGGTCAGGGATAAAAAGAAAATTGTCACGTTGCTGCCTCGATCCTATAACCTCTCCATCAGTACAGTTTTGCTCAGTATTTGTATAACATTCTCTGATTTCTGCTCAGAAATGACTAATTGGTGTGTAAACCTTGTGAATGAGATTACCACGAAGCTAAAGTACTTACTTATATTCTTGTGGGTGTAATTCCTGGCTCTGAATATATATTTTTTTTTAAAGAATTTGATTTCTTTGCTGTAAATGTGGTTTGCTTTTAGGAGAAAAAGGCCTCTGTGCAAATTCATTGTATTTCATCCAAGTTTCATTTCTGTCTCATGCTGGAAAACAGAGGCCTGGCCACATTACAGAAAAGGTAGACAGATGAACACAAAATTTGCATGCAGTTTCTAATTTTCTTCTGGACGTTGACGTAAGAGGTATGGCTGACCAGCCAGAACCCAAAGCCTTCGCATAACAGGTAATATTGCTGTTGATTACGAAGTGAGAACCATTTTATTCACCTAATTTCACTCCCAAGAATATTTTCATGTGGCCATTCCCTGTCACTCTATTGCTTTCTTTCACCCATAACATCACTTTTGTGTTGAGTTCTTTTTCAATTTTTAGTATCGGTCACGATGCTTTGCAGTGGTTCTCAACCTCCTGGCCCTTTAAGTACAGTTCCTCATGTGGTGACCCAACCATAAAATTATTTTCGTTGCTACTTCATAACTGTAATGCTGCTACTGGTATGGATCGTAATGTAAATATCTGATATGTAGGATGGTCTTAGGCGACCCCTGTGAAAGGGTCGTTCGACCCCCAAAGTGGTCATGACTCACAGGTTGAGAAATGCCGCTTTGGTTAGTAGACGGCACTGGCTCCAGATTTTTTTTTTCTTTTTAAATTCAGAAGGATATTGAGAAAAAACAAAGAAGACTGAGTCACCTTTCTCTATTGTCTTTTTAGGGTTGCTGGAGCAATTTCTACAAATATTCTGACTTTTTAGACATCTATTCTCTCTCAATTCTGAAGGCTAGAAGCCTGAAACCAAGGTGGCAGGGGGCCACACTGCCCTGAGGAGCTAAGGCAGAAGCCTGCTGAGACATTCCTGGCTTCAGGTGGCTTCTGCAGCCCTGCTCACGGCATCACCCCAGTGACTGCCTCTATCTTCACAGGCCTTCCTCCTCTTCTCTCGGTCTCTCCTCTGTGAGTCTCTAATAAGGACACATCCCTTGAATTTAGAGCCTAGCTAATAATCTAGGAAAATTCTATCCAGAGATACTTAACTTAATTCTACCTGCAAAAACTCTTGTTCCAAATGAGGTTACATTCCCTGGTTCTGGGCATTAGGAGGTGGATGTATCTCTTCAGGGTCTCCATTCAAGCCACTGCACCTTACAAAGAGACATAGCTAAGCAATCCATAGTTTCTAAAATGCCACTTCTCTGCTAATTATTAAGAAGGCTATGTTGACATTCACTTAAGTGCTTTTAGAAAAAAAATGATCCCTTAGCTTATAACACTATGACTTCTCAGAAATACTCTAGGCTGCCAACACAAATATTTAATCTCTACTAATTAAAGAAGTAGTTTACTCATGCTGTTTAAGGGGTAGAAGCCTATTTTATTTTAGTGCTGCCTCTAGTTCTTACTTACACAAATTAACATAAAAAGAAGCAGCAGAAATACAACCCAACTTGCTATGTGTTCTTTTAATGATTTGTAACATAATCAGCTAGTTCCAAACTACATGACCTTTTTTATTATTATTCTTATTAGAGGCCCAGTGCACAAAAATTTGTGCACTCAGGGCGGGGGGTCCCTCAGCCCAGCCTGTGCCCTCTTGCAGTCTGGGACCCCTCAGGGGATGTCCACCTGCTGGCTTACGCCCACTCCCCAGGGGATCAGGCCTAAATTGGCAGTCAGACATCCCTCTGGCAGCCTGGGAGCCCACAGAGGATGTCCACTTGCCAGCTGGGAGCAGGCCTAAGCTGCAGTTGGACATCCTTAGTGCTGCTGAGTAGGCGGGATAGGCTCCCACCACCACCGCTATACTAGCAGCCATCAGCCTGGCTTGTGGCTGAGCAGAGCCTGTGGGAGTGCACTGACCACCAGGGGAAGCTCCTGCATTGAGCATCTGCCCCCTGGTGGTTAGTATGTGTCATAGTGACCAGTCATTCCCAGTGGTTCTGCTGTTAGGGTCAATTTGCATATTACCCTTTTATTATATAGGATGAGACAGTAAAATGCTTAGTTTAGGGAAAGGTCATTTCTATTGAGCAAGTAGAATTTGAGATAACAAATTTCCAAGTAGGGTTAAAATGTTCTAAGTTTTGGGCTGTGTATAACCAACGCCCCCTCTCAAATGATGGTGTGAAATAAAGAATATAATAAGTAAGTTACACATTGAGTATTCTACATGATAACTTAACTGATAATATGTTTCAGGGTAGACATTGCTAGAAATAATAAATTCTATTAAATTGTCATCCTTAATTTTCTAATTAATCTGTATTAGTCTTTTGACTAACATATATCCCTTTTTGTGATGGAATACTGATTGTTAAAACATCCCCTGACCCTCACACCCACACCCACACATGCAGAGAACCTGAAAAACAAAAACATTTTGAGATGCACTATCTAATGAATGCACTATCGGCATTTTTAAAGGTGGGCTTCTTTAAATTCTTAACTATATACATTTTAATTATCTAAATCTTAACTCTCTGACTCAGTCTGCTCTCCCTGTACCACAACCTTCAAAACAATCAAATGCCCAGGCACAGTCCTAAGAAGGAGAACAAAATTCTTATCTTCACAAGACACATGGCTACAGAGAGAAAGACTGGATTCAAAGACTAGATGGAGAATAAGTCAGGAGTCACTCCAATGTGACTCTCCAAAATAATCAGGGTGTCAGAAGATGTACTTCAAGTGTCTTTATAAGATTATCAGAAGCTTCATCTTGAGAAATTCTAGATATGCAACAAAGCATTTAAAGAGAAGTACCAAGGAATAAGGCACAATACCACAGTACTAAGCTTGGATTAATTAAAGAATGATTGGTTAATAACTTTTCTTTTTCATGGCTTGTTCTTTAGAACAGAGTGTGGTAAGAAGAAAAAGAACACTTACCAATAGTTATTTTACATGGATAGTCAAGTAGTGACTCTCTCCCATTATTACAGAGGCCAAGTATGAACATCCAAGACTACCACAATGAGGCTTTAGCTTCCTGCTTTTACCCTGGATTCTGGTTTTCCCAGAACTTTTTAGAATACGAAACATTATCTATACTAATAAAAGAGAAACATGAAAATTAAGCACTATTCTGTCACTCCGCCACTTTGCTACACCCACCAGCCAATCAGAGCAACTATGCAAATTAACCCAACAAAGATGGTGGTTAATTTGCATATGAAGGTGTGGAGCGAAGACTGAAGATGATGGCCACAGGCCACGGAGCTGGAGTGAGCAGGAGGCTTGGGTTGCTACTGGCAACGGAGGAAGTCAAGCTTCCTGCCTGCCCTGTACTCTGCTCAATGAGGGGCTGGGAGCCTGGGTCACAGGGGCAACCCAGGCTTCCAGTCCACTCTGGCCTCGGCTGAAGCATAAAAAAAAAAGGAGGGGTGGGGAGCAGCTGGAGCTGCTAAGGCCGGACCAAAGGCCTGGGTCCTGGGTGCTGGAGGACACCAGGTGCCGGCAGCCAGGGGAAGGAAGGCCTATTGCGCGAATCTTCGTGCAACGGGCCACTAGTTTTCTCATAATAATGGGTATTTGACAGTGGGAAGAAAGGCTAGATGGTGGGTAAGACTTACTGATTAGCTAAATAATTGTACACATGTTCTCAGCATTTGGGAATTAATTAGTAACTCAACAAAATAACCATAATACACAACATGCACCCTTAGAATTATTTGGAAGCGGATGAATTCAAGAATGTTCAGAGTTTCAATTTTGTTCCACCCCAAATTATAGGCAGGTTATCTCTAGTCATTATTCCTGCAACTACTTTATATGATTTTTTTTTACTAGACTTATGCCTGCCTTGCTTTCCATTGACTTTGTAGTCTTATTCATATCACTACATGTCTTTTCTCATAAGAATAAGTCCTACCCATCCTTAAAGTCAAAATTCTCATGCCAATATTTCTATCAACCTCAAATATAAGCTACCTACCAAAGCAAATATTATTCTTGTATAAACATTTTGCCTCATTCTTTTCAAGAAATATTTTTATATTTATCATGTATGACGTTGGGAGCCTAGAATATGTCAGAGAATATGCCTTGCATTTCTTAGTAACCCTCCCGATTCTCAACATAGTATCTCATACTTAACAGTTACTCAATATGTACGTAGGTATATACAATATAAGTGAGAAATTGAAAAGACATAATATACCATTTGGTCTTTTAATATAAGATATTTTGTTTTGTTTTGTATTAACTATCTATGGGAAATTCACTCATTTGGTGTTTTGACTTATGCCAATTAAATAGCCAAGAATATTTGAAAAAGAAATTATGATTCAGATAATATGCATTACATTATATTGAATCCATCTACACCTGTAGCATAAATAGCATTGAAACCTACTAAAGGGAATTTCAAAGTGATTATGACATGCTAAGAAAACAAGAAGAGCATATGTTATGTTGTTCTTTGGATTCTTTAAATTCTTATTCCATTCACAATATTTAGAATATTATAGACATTGGGCAAATAGTATTGACAGGGAGAACCACATGCAACAAAGGTCAGAGGCATGTTCAATCAAACTCGAGATAAACAACGGACATGTGTATGTTCACACAGAAATTCCACTTAGAGTCCCCGCATTAAAACTGTCAGGATAAAGTTGTATTATAAAATCACTGATGTTATCTTAAGAATCATCAGGGTTTCCCGGTGAAAATAACAAAATTGCAGAGTAATAATGACAATAAGGTAAGCTGACTCTCTCCTAGAAGTGCTCAAACAGCACACAATAGATGGCTTTCCAATGAGCCTTTGCTTATTATTTATCCTCCAGAAATAGAGCTGGAGTTTGCGTTCACTATTGCCTCACTATAGGTGAACATTCCGAAGAAGATATTTGTGAATAAATAAGGGGTAAGTGTATTCTCCCTTTTTTAACGCTCTTTACCATTGAATGACTTATTTCTGTAGGGTTTTATGATCAGGTTTTTCAAACTTTGGGTCAAAGATTATTTTTCATAATTCTCCTTACATCCTGCTTCAAAACTACAAAGCAGAATTTGTTAACCAACACCTATAATGTATTTCATTTAAAAGTAATAAAATGTTCTCTACATGGTGCTTATTTATTTTTTTATTCATGAATGTCAGCTAGTCTAGAGGCTGCTGAAGTGCATTGATATTTCTGATTTAAAGTGTTCACATGTCATAAGCTCAAAACTTCTATTTTCCATGCATGATGGAATTATTTTGATGGGAGGGGTGATGCTGAGGTTAACATTGCAATTTACATTGTATTCACTGAACTCAGAATGCACTCTGGGAGTTATAAAGGTTCATTTTTCCACAAGCTGGGAAACCTGTTTCTAAGAGCACTCAAGTTAAATTTATCTCCAAAAATACAATCTGACAGTTAGGATCCATTCTTGATGAGACTGGTGACAGACATCAGGAAATAGAAGGCAGTTTGACATCTTTGGTACTCTTGAAAAGCTAAAAGTTTTGGCATACTTATCTTTTGAAATATTTGATTATTTAAAGAAAGAATAATAGCAATGCATTATAAACTTCAATAATGTTTTTTGTGAAGTCAACAGTGATAAGTCAAATATACATACTATAAATTAGAAGCAAGCACTAAAGAAGCAAAAGAGTTATAGTTAATGAGCCCACAGAATGGAACATAAATGATTAAAAATAAGTAACACCCCCCAAATTCAGAAAGAGAAGTAAAAGGGGCATAAAGAACATATGAGACTGCAATAACAAAAAACACACACAAATAGTAGGATGGTAGATATAAACCCAATCATATCAATATTAACATTAAATGTAAATGGCCTAATCACTTCAATTAAAATTCAGAGACTGTTAGATTGGATGAAAAAGCTAGACCCAACTACATGCTGCCTACAAAAGTCCACTTAAATATAAATACACAAAGAGTTTGAAAGTAAATTAATGGAAAAATATGTATCATGCTAACCTACAAACAAAAATCAGGCTGGGGTTGTCATCAATATCAGACACAATGGAGATTACAGAGCCAAGAATATCAATAAGCATTGATAAAGAAAAATAGTTTATAAATGATAAAGCGGTTAATTCATCTAGAGGACATAACAACCCTAACTAATTATGCACCTTATAAAGCATCTCATATTACACGGGGGAAGAAACGGGTAGAACTAATAGGAAAGAAAAATATTCACAAGTATAATTGCTTAAAAAAAGCAAAAGCACAGGAATTTCTTTTTCCTTTGTCCCCGCCCCCCCCCCTCAAAGTCAGTCCTAACCTTAGCTCACAGGATGACAATTCTCAGACCTCCATGATTAAACTCCGAGATTCATGCCTGAAGCTATAGTTGTGTTTGATCAGAAATTTTAGGACTGTGTGCTATCTCACTATAATATTCTGTTGTTGCATTAAAGAGCTATGGTTTTCCGGAAGCCCTTGTTTTTTTGTGTGTGTGGGAAGTGTAACTTCTCTGCAGTAGCATGTGCTAGCTTCTAGTCAGGTTCAGATTCGACCCGAGCTTCCTTTTTCCATCCGGAAGAGCCAGGTCTTTGCTGTTTCTGGCAATATTTACCTGAGTGTCTGAATGTAACATTTAACTCTCTCATTAAAAATTAGCTTTGACTTTTCTTGTTAACTTTAGTTCTCTTGCTGCTTCCCTCATTAGTAAAATTGAGATGATACCTGACACTAACCAAATGCGGAGGATGAAGGAACAGACTGGTATGTGTATAGTACATGGAAGAAATGCACTGAGCCACTATCTGTGAACATTGAATGGCATGGATAATTGAGAAGAGATTTGGATTATTCTGACCCAAATAAAGTATTTTTTTAAAATACAGAAGATGGAGGAATCGTTTTTGATTGAATGTTTGGATTTAATGTTGGTAGAATGAATGGCCACATGATTCTTTATTTCATCTATTTGATTTTACAAGTGATAACTCAGGTTATAAAACTCAAGATGCATTGTGAAGGGGTTATAAAAAAAGGGGAATAAAGAGAGGAATTTTTAGGTTTTTAATGAAAGATATATAGATATTCACTCCAATGAGGTCTTTTCTCTAGTTCAATACTATTATTAATCTTTCCTAAAAGATTCTTCCAAATAGCCTCAGAAAATCTGCCAGGTGTAAGATAGTGCATGTGCTTTGGACCCCGGGGAGGAGAAAATGAGAAAAGAGTTACAAATAGAAGGGCATGTATTATTAATGAATCCGCCCGAGGCTGTCCTTAAAGATGGCTAGAAAATGCCTATAGGTTGAAAAGACTAACCTAAAAAAAATCATAAAAGATAAAACCATTCTTCCTGATCTATTCTGAGTAATGATTTTAGTGAATGACCTTTCCTCTCCTCACTCACACCTCCCTAGCAACCAATGCTCATGCTGAATGAGTCTAACTCTCCCACTCGGGATTTTCTCCGCATTGTATTATAGCCCAAACCATTTACATTTTTGCCTTTCACAACGAATTGAATGTCATTGTGTTGTTTATATTTTTCATTCAAATTAATTAATTTTAGTAAATAAATATTTATATAATTCCATGCATTTGTTGAGTTTTCTGAGTTTAGAAACCTAGAACCGTCAAACATTTTTTTTTAAACTGACATAGTCCACTATTTTTAACTGTGTTGGTTAAAAATACCACTTTTAGGTAAAGAAGATAACATACTTAAATATTGTAAATGTCATAGTTTATAAAAACACAATTTAAAGTCTAAGTAACTATATTATATATATTTGCTAAACTACTGATGTACAAAATAAGAAAAACAATGCCTTATGTACATGTAGGTTTTACCTATAAAAATTGCAAATAACTTGACTTTTATTATCTCAGTGTATCTCACACAAATATTGTAAGGTAAGCAGCTTGCTATTCCATTTTACAGATGAGAAAACTGAAGCTCATAGAGTCCCACAGCCACTGTGTCACCCATGACAGTGGCCCATGGATAGAGACAGAATTCAAACCCTCATTTGATACCAATGGACTCTGAACAAATTTAATCATAAGTGGAACACCCATTTTCTTAATCCTTTTTTACTAAGCAGTCTAAAATAAAAATATTTCTAATTAGCATTATGAAATAGATTTTTTTCTTTTAACCTTTATTGTTAAAAGGATTACTTAGGTCCTCTTTCCCTCCATTAACCTTTAAAAGTAGGTAATACATTTACCTTATAAAATAAGTATTTTAATTAAGGCAAAACTTTAATATTTTTGCAATGACAGCAATGCAAATGTTCATTCTTGTATGTCTTACAAAGACTAATCTCTCCTCCTCTATGAACTCTTTTTAATATCTGTTAACTCCCTAACACCATAAAATAAAGGATATAAGGTACTCTTTTCTCACATTTTCTCTGAAATAAATCACTTTCCCAAGATTAATCATTATGGCAGAGAGAAAAACATGGATCTAAAACAGGTTTGCAGTGCCATCCTGTCCCATCGTTATTTACCTTTCAGTATGCTTAGACTATGTTTTGAAAATATGTGTCCTTTGCAACCATGCCCTCTACTAAAAATCATTGAAAAGAGAGTAAAAATGAAAACAGATAATAATTAAATTTTCATAAAATAACTAAAAATAGCTTTCTGTAAGAGGTTTAAACACTTAAAAAAGTGATAGTTGATCACTAAAGCTCTAAAAGTTTTAATTATGCATTTTTTCTTTCGTGGGGTAACATCAAATTCTAAGAACATCAGTTTACTATATATCTCTGTGAATCCACAACAGTGTTGGCGAAATATTTTAATGAAGTCTCCTTAAGATATGTGATAGTTTTAAATAAGTTCCTAAACATCCCAACTCAAGTACTATACTCAGTTGTGTAAGTAAACTAAGGAGTACAATTTGAAGAGAAGTTGGATTGGAGAGGGATCAGAAATATATGTAGAGAGGAGTTTGATAACTCTAAGCTACTGGCTTGACTGAAAATTTGTGGTTTTTTTCCCATTTTGTTATTTACAATCATAATGACATAGCCATAAAGCTTTATATATAAATTCAAAAGAGAAAGGAGGTAATATGACTAGATAATTCAAGGTTAAAGAAAATTGACAGACTATCTTCTTAGTAAGAAAAATATGTTGACTTTCATTTTATAAGCATTGTTAAGATTACAAGTTTCCATTTATCAGCAGAAAAAGAAAAATGAGCTAATATACATTTCATATCTTTATGACACATAAGCAAGGGTACACACAAGGATACCCACCCCTGTGACTAACCCTAGATACAATTTTCCAATTGAAAATGCAGAGAGGAAAAATGTGTGTGTGTGTGTGTGTGTGTGTGTGTGTAGTGTAGATGGATAGAAGACAGAAAAAGAGAATTGTTTTAAGAATATATGCCACAAGCTGAAATAACATTAAAAAAAAACAAATTTTAAGAAAGAAAATAATTTAAGTAAATTATTTATTTTACTTGCCAGAATAAAAACCACAGGTACTCACCTAGCCTCTCAATGGAATAATACCGTTGCTTACTATCCACACGCACTGTCTCGGCATAAGGGCTTCCAACACCATAACCAATAATGTAACCTCGCACCACGATGTTTGGGTTCAAGGGCGGAGTCCAGCTCATGATGATGCAGTTGGTCTGGGGCCTCACATGAAGAGAGCTTGGCTGGTCAGGAACTTGAGACTCTAGAATTCAGAGAGGCACCATCAGCCTGTCTCCTAGTAGAACACACAGCATGGTACAATTCCCACTGAGCCAAGACTTAGCAGACTATTCCACACATGCTCAGATGGGGTATTCCTTATGGCCCAAGTCCCTCCATGTCTCAGGATGTGAGACATTTTCCATGTTTGATTTGACTTGCACAAAATTTCTTAAGCACAAGAGGCTACTGAATACTGTCCATTTTCTTTATTCTAATAGCTTTTCTCTGGGGTTGTTTTTTAAAATTATGTTTCTATTGATTTCAGAGAGGAAAGGAGAGAGAGATAGAAACATAATGATAAGAGAGAATCATTGATCAGCTGCATCCTGCATGCCCCCTATTGGCAATTGAGTCTGCAACCAAGGCATGTGCTCTGACCAGGAATTGAACCTTGACCTCCTGGTTCCAAGGTCGACACTCAACCACTGAGTCACACCAGCAGGACAGTTTATGATTTAATGGAAATTGCAGACAAGTAAAAAGGCAGTTTTAATATACAAATATTTTGGTAGGTTTAATACCGGCATATGCAATCCATTTTTTGATCAGGTAAATATTCTGGGAAGAAATTTAAGAATGTGCCCATCTAAACTAAATAGCCCATTAAGTGTTTTAGCACAGTTCCTAGCAATTAGTAGGTACTCAAAAATATTAGTGATTTGAACCTTATTCAAACTATTTGTGTTCATTATTTCTTTCCTAACTGAAAATGTCTGGTGGTAATATTTGTCAAATTATGCCACAGAATTTGATTATTAAATAGTACAGTATATTTTCTCCTTGATGTAACAGCAAAGGGGGATGTTATCTCTTCCAATATTATTTACCATCAACACACACTTTTGGCTTAAGTGATATATGAAAGTGTGTCTTCTAGTCAAGTTTTAAAAATAGATACTGTACTAACAGCTTCTCAAAAGATGCTACCTTCTAAAGATACATCAACAGCATTTTCTAAAGAAACCCTTTTCTTCAAAGATTCCCATTTGTGAACAAAAAAGAGACACACTATTCTTTGTCCTGAAGAAGCCTGTGATGTAATATGCAAAGGCATCATAAAAAAACTCAAAACATGCATATAAACCTTCACAGCAAAACACAATGTCTGTGAAGGATTTTCCACTATAAACACTAAGTAAAATAATAAGATAAATGAAAGGGATGGTTTAATATTTAAATTAGCCAGTCAGAGAAAGACAAATACTATAGTCACTTATATGTGAAATCTAATGAACAAAATACACTGACAAACAAAACATAAACAGAGGCATGAATACATGTGTTAGCAGCTTGTACATACTTCAAAATAGCCCTTTTGTGCTCTGCTCTTCACTTCTTAATACAAAGACAGAAATGAAAAATTTCCCTATACTACTATATGAGTGAGTTTTCTCCAGTGCAGATGATGTTAAAAAGCATGAAAACAGTTACTACTAGAATGAACTATAAAACATTGACTCAGAAAATCTGCTGTAGAAGGTGTGTGACACGAATAGTCTTTTGGGGTGAAACTGAAATTCGCTTCTCAGAAGTATATGACAGATTTCACAAATACCTCTAGGACAATGAGTGCATATATAAGGCATAGATAAGTATTAAGGCAATTATTGAAATCACTTGAAACCAAAGAACACATTTGGCCTGAAATATGCAAATTAATGAGGCCCAAAATTTCTACGGGAGTCTGAATTATTAAGATAAGTAGATCAACTGCCATTCTTGATGATACGATGAAATTATGGATCCTTAGTTTAATTTGTTTCTAAAGAACATTTATTATTCCTTCAGTGGTGATTACAGATTTCTACTAATGAGTAATGTTCACATATAGCACACTAGGAAATTTATCAGATTAATTCCTGTGAATTTTCAACAATTATTGTGGATTGCCTATGTGCCAGTCATAGTATTATAGGACTAGGTAGGGGGGTATAATTTTGAGAAGGTAAGACCACAAAATAAAAAGTGAAAGAATAAACAAGGAAATCATGATATCTTGGTAAGTGCCAGGCTGGTGGCATAGTAACTGACTTACCAATGAAAGTATCACTGGTAGAGTCTAAGGTGAATGATCAGAAAGAACCAGTCAAGCAAACAACAGGGTGGAAAGCTTTATAGGCAGAGAGAACAAAGAGAAGTCTTATAACAAGAGTGAAGTTTGTATGAAAAGCAAAACAGCCCAGCTGGTATGGCTCAGTGGTTGAGTGTTACCCTAGGAACCAGGAGATCATGGTTGGACTCCACATCAGGGCACATGCGCAGGATTGCAGGCTCAATTCCTGATGTGGGACATGCAAGAGGAGCCAATCAATGATTTTCTCTCATCCTTGACATTTCTCTCTCTCTCTCTCTCTCTCTCTCTCTCTCTCTCTCTCTCTCTCTCTCTCTCCCCCTTCCTCTCTGAAATCAATAAAAAAAGATAAAGAAAAAATAAAAAAATAAAAAAAGCTAAGAGTGTCATTGCACCTGGATCATAGAGGGTAAGAAGGAAAATGCAGAGGATAAAAAGGGGTCACCCAATAGGAATGTACAATGGTGCAGTTACTAAGAAAAATATAAAGGCAGCTCTTCAAAATATTAAAAACAGCATTGCCATACGATCTT
The DNA here is from genome assembly GCA_004026665.1 of Murina feae. Lineage (NCBI taxonomy): Eukaryota > Metazoa > Chordata > Mammalia > Chiroptera > Vespertilionidae > Murina > Murina feae. The sequence goes on along the minus strand of PVJC01001141.1, from coordinate 948 downwards.
TTCAAGGGTTCAGATCGTAAAATTGCAAATTGACCAACTTTTTTTATTTCAAGCTTAGTGCTCATTGCGTACCCACCTTCGGCCTCAAAGTGATGCGAATATAAAACCACAACACAAACCAGCTGGGCTATCTTATTTCATGCAAACGGTTACAAGCATACTTCTCTTTGATACAAGCATACTTTTCTTTGTCAATGATTCTAACGACAACCAAAATATTTCTTCTGGCCTTAGCTGGTTTGGCTCAGTGGATAGAGCATCGGCCTGCGGACTGAGGGGTCCCAGGTTCAATTCCGGTCAAGGGCATGTACCTTGGTTGTGGGCACATCCCCGGTAGGAGGTGTGCAGGAGGCAGCTGATTGATGTTTCTCTCTCAGCGATGTTTCTGGCTCTCTACCCCTCTCCCTTCCTCTCTGTAAAAAAATCAATAAAATGTATTTAAAATACATATTTCTTCTGGCAACTATATTAGTTTCCCATTGCTGCCATACCTTGTGGTGTAGACAAAAAGAGAGAACTCATGGCCACGGACAACAGTGTGGAGGTTGCGGGGGGTGGAAGGGGTGAGTGGAGGTGGAAGAAGAAGGCACAGAGGGGATAAATGGAAATAATGAAATGAAATCAATAAAACTCCAACATTCCCGGAAGCCATAGCTCTAGTATCAATCTCACTCAGGGAGCTAACTCAAGGTGTCAGCAGGGCCACGCTGCTTGAGGCTTTAGAGACAATGCTTTCTTGGCTCTTTCCGCTTTTTCTAGAGATTCCCCACCTGCCTTGGCTCCTGGCTCCACATTCCCAAGCTCTGCTTCTCTTGTCACATCTTTCTGCCACTCTCATTTCCCACCTTCCTCTGCCAAATCTCTTTTGTCATGTAAAGGAATGTGTTAAAGGACATGGACATTTTGGGAGCCATTATTCAGCCTACCATGACTCATAATATTCTCCTC